>JAVLVB010000486.1:401853-438935 GCA_032876305.1 Orestias chungarensis | reverse complement strand
TAAAGGGGAGTTTTTCCTCTCCACTGTCGCTACATGCATGCTCAGTATGAGGGATTGCTGTAAAGTCAACGACAACACAAGCCATTGTTTCTGCCTGCTGATTCCAGGAGTGAATGCTGCAAGTCAATGACTCGATGCAATCTGCTGGGGTTCCTTAGATTGGAAACTTTTTCAAATTGATTTGTTAGAATGTATCCTTCATTTTAATTGATTTTTTGTAAAGTGCCTTGAGACGACACCTGTTGTAAATTGGCGCTATATAAATAAACTGATTCTTGATTCTTGATGTTAAATGTGCTCACATGTTTTTTTTAACTTTTTCTCGTTCTGTAATCAGAAACTACATCTGGCATCCAGTCTACATTCCGAAATAGCGTCTGCCGTGCCTAACTGTATGTCCTTCCTCACCCTATCGACTGGAAAACCCATAAAAGGGCTTCAGACTGGGATGAAACCACAAAATAAGCCACTTCAGCCAATAACCTTTTAGTTTTAACATAGAAAGTTCTGCTCTTTTCTCTTCAAAGCCATTTTCTTTATTTTTTCTTCAACTCATGACACTGACAGTAATCAGTGAGGCATTTATTCTTTGCTCCAGATTTCTAATGTAAATACAGAGATTTATGTAAAGTGCGAGTGTGTTGGAAAATAAACACGTTTCAATAAAACATCTTCAAATTCTAACCATAAATGTTCATGGATCTTTTGTCACGAGGCAACAAAAAAAGTGCAAATCTGCCTCCTTATGTTGAGAACTCTATGTAGGTGAAATACGGTGGTGGCACCATCATGCTGTGTTGAGGTAATAAGCAGGACCATGACCCTAAACATACATCATCAAAGCATGATCATGCATTTGCTTGCTGTGTGAATGTTGCCTCGGTTACGTTACCCATACAAAAATTCATGTTAAATTTTCTAGAAGGCCTTTTGTGTCCACGGAAGGACGCTACCACCTTCACCGTCTTAAAGTTCTGTTTGGATTGCGTCTCGATACTTCATTAAACGCATTAAAAAACGAAACATGATGATTGCACTAAATCCACTCCATAGACTTAAGTGTTTCAAACTCATTAGCCGTGTTTCCATCAATGCGGTCTAGTCTGATATATAGAGATTCTCCAAACAGGCATCATGGAGTCCCACCAGGTGGCAGCTCTTCTTCCAAAGCTTGGCTTGCAGCTCTAAGTCGTAGGACATATCTGAGGAGCGCGTCTTCTGACCGTTGTAAAGGTAACAGCTGCCGACACCTTCCATTTCAGAGGCAGCTGCAGCATACACCGATATGGATGCTCCCTCTGCTGGAGTCTGAGGGCGACACAAAGAAACACCTGGGATTAAAGTTACAATTGGATGCTTTTGTAATAGAAAGCTGTGACTATCTAGAGACACTATAGGACATATTCACTCTTTTTGAAAAACAAGATAAGGGGAATTTGCCCAATGGACAAAAAATATAATAATAATAGCAGAGGCCCTAAAATAAAACCTTGGGGTACACCAGAAAGGGAAAAAGAAAGAGGTTTAATGTGAGCTTTGAATGTTGGATTTCTAACTACATAGTACAACACAATATGGGTGTTAGAACACATACTCTGAACAGAACGCTGGCCACTGGTTTCTTCATCATCTGGGCCAACATCAAGAGGTTATCGTACAGCGCCGTGTCAACCATCCCGGGATCAACGGCATTGACTGTGACGGAGAAGTCCCCAGCCATCAGCTGCTCTTGGAGGTAGTACGTGAAGAGGACCAGCGCCAGCTTGCTTTGGGAGTAGGCGGCGTGGGAGCTGTAGACGTTCCTTTTAGGGAACAGACGAGTTAATAAACAAGGTTGTGTCATTGGACAATGAGGTTCGGGCTTGCTCACACCTCTTGTTCAGGTCCTCTAGGTTTATCTCTCCGGCGTAGTGTGTGGCAGACGCCATGTTGATAATTCTGGAGCAACATCCCCTCCTCCCAGACTTCCTCAGAAGGTCCAGGAGCAGGTTGGTCAACAGGAAGTGGCCCAGGTAGTTCAGGCAGAAGTGGAATTCAAATCCGTCCTCGGTCCGTCTCTCCGGAACCAGCATGGTCCCCGCTTTAATCAAAGTGGAACGGGTCAGAGTGTGTTTGGTTTTACGACGTGTGCCGTCGTCATCGTCCACGGCAACCTTAGCCTACCGTTGTTAACGAGGACGTGCAGTGGCAGCGCTCTGTCTCTGAAGCTCTGGGCAAAGAGTCGGACTGATTTCAGGGAGGTCAGGTCCACGAAGACGAATTCAGCTGTAAGATGGAAAACACCGGAGCTACAGGAGATGATTGTAGGAATAACTTGATTTACAAAGAGCTGATGAGTGTGGAACCACACAGAACATTAATCGGAGGACTGATCTACCAAAATTAGTCCAAAATCTAACTGGAAGCTCAACCAGGCGGTAACAAAGGAAACCTAGAACGGCATCTTAAGTTCTGCATAATTCAAAAACAAGAAGCAAAACATGCCATCAAATGAACCGTTACTATGTTCTGACAGCATGATCTTATGATTATTGTGAGAAATCTCTTATCATGACTTATCATCACAACGATTAATTGAATCAAGATTAATGGCTGAATTGTTGTTTGTTTTTACTCCCCCCGCCCCCACCACTGTGTTTCTTAAACTCATTTTTATCGTTACCAAAATTTTAAATCCACATTCAAATATACAACATCAGTAGAACACATTTTTTGATTTTTTCTAGCTGGGAAGCTGCTCACCGATAATTCCCAGTATTAACAACAACATAGATGGAGACGGTGATTACCTTTCCCTTCACGGCATTCTTCATTTATCCTTCTGACAGCTGCAGTGCCCTCTTCTGGCTCGTTCCCAGCTGGAGAAGATGGAGATCACAAAGATTTACAAGTGTGTGAAACTAAAGATGCACCGATATGAGGACTTGCACCAATACCGACATTGATATTGCAGTTGCGGCTGATGTTTGTGTTTTTACCGACATTGCCTCTCTTGTGCAGGTAAACACCTCAAAAACACTATCAAAGTCCATGACCGTAAAGATGTAGGGATGCATGATATATCAGTATTAACATTTGTGATCCATGTAAGTCATTTTGTAACATACTGTTATCGGCCCAATTACTAAAACTGGGTAGTCGTTAATAATCATTATTTCTTTCCATCTGGTTACGGTTTGTGTGGTGATTGCGAAACATATATGCGATATCGCTAAATATCGGTTGTCGGCCAAAATTGTAATAATAATATCAGATATTGTACCCGCCCAAATTTACATATCGATGCATCCCTAAAAAAATACCATGGTATTCATCACCTTTCATCCAGAAATGCAAGCAACAAGATGAATAAAAATATCGGTTTTCAATGGTGGTCCAGTTTTACTTATCGGATAGATTCCAAAATTAATGAAAGTAGACAGATGTGCAAAAATCATAATGTGTGGATGATTTGACGAGTGGGGAACATTGGATTTGTGAGACAGCAGCCTACCTACGATGACATGCATGCCCAGGTTGGCCAGGTGTCTCGATGTCTCGTACCCCATTCCTCTGGTAGCTCCGGTCACTATGGCAACCCTTCCCTTTTGCTTGGGTAAAACTGCAGAAGGAATGTAAGAATAAAGCATTCATTTTAAGGTAGAGAAAAGGACGGCAAACTTTGAGCAAGCTTTTAAAATGTCGCGAAAGAAAAGAAGCAGTTTAGTTTAACTTGTTTTAAAGAGGTAGCTGTGCACCGATTGTTTAGTCTAGCTTGGACATAACCTGGTACCCATGTAGACCACTAGTGGTTAATTCAGCTTTTAAAATCTGAGCCAACTTCATCACACTTCTTATGTGTTACCCAGACATCTCACCTTTTTTTAAATTAAAATGCACAATAGATTTTCATCTTAGCAATCTTTTTACATGTCGGTATCAGTCCGATAAGTAAAGCTGGGGGCCGACATTAACAACCTTTGCTTATTTCTACTGTTTTGATTTTTGGCTCGGGATGGTGAAGATCATTGATGAGTCATGTGACCGTGCTGTGTGGTTTTCAAGTTAAACCAGTGCGGTCGCTTTTAGAAATATACGTATGTGTTATAGGTGATAGCAGCGATTTTTATATGGACATCGACCACATTTTTCGGTGCATCCCAATTTTCAATCCAGACTAAAACATTTTAGCTGATGGCAGCGTCTGTGAAGAAACCAAGCGGATCAGAGGTTCAGCTGGCGGATTAAAACTTTAAGAGGTCCAACTTGGATAACGAAGATTACATAATGGTAACTAGCCATTATTTCATGGCTGGTCTTTTCGGGTCTACAGAACCAAACCGTCTTAATGTTATTTACATGGTAGTAAAAGGCTTGGAGAACTCCCCCTTTCATATTTAGCTGCCAGCATTCTTGAGAAGATCTAAAAAGGATAAACAGAACAGTCCAGACTTTGTCCCTGTCAAAAAATCTAAATTCTCCCCTCTCATTTTTTTTTTCCTGCCAATGATTTTTACATGATCCTCAATGAGCTGCAACAAAAAAATCTGCTATTTGATGCATAAGCATAAAACGAGAAAATCAGGCCAGTGTTTTCAAAATGAGGTTTTACAGTTTTAATGAATGCTGACACATCTAGGAATAAATGATTTCTGCATGAATATTAAGGAGAATGTTTGATGGTTTAAACATGAGTGGTAAAACAGTCAGGTCCTCACCTGGCATCTCAAAGCTTCGGTTGAACATCTGGTAGAGCAGAACTTTTATTCCACACAGATACAGCCTGAGCAGAGGAAGCAGACATGACAGCAGCCACATCCTGAAGCTTGCAGCCTGCCTGTGAAGCTGAGCCGCGTTCAAATGGCTCCGTGTCTCCTCCTCTGGGGTTATAACGTCGCTATGGTTCCGCCCTCCCGTCTTTCCGCGTCTGTTCTGTTTCTTTTTTTTTCCTTTTATCTTTTGACCTTGAAATACAGAAATCCTTCTACACATATTACCCAGTTACAATAATGTAAATATTTTGTAAATGGTGCTTAGGAGTGAACTTCTTGCATTGTTTCCCATAGTGCTTTGCGGCCAGTCCTCGCTTGTGTGACACCATGAGTGAGATACTCTGAAGTTTTACTTTTGTTTCCCCTGTTAAAGCTGCCAAAAAAAAAAATGATGACTAGTTTTAAAATAAGTGTGAATAATTCCTTCTTTTGTTCCGCTTATTTTTAGTAAATCTAAGATAACTTTGCATATAGGTACAAAAGAAAAACTAACTTGCAGATTTAAAACAAAAAGACATTTTTGCTTTTCTAAACTGTTTTTTTGGACAATAAAAAATGTACTTTTGCCGGAGAAAAAACAGAACATTATTCTTAGGTTTCTGACTCACTCTTCAAGTTCACAAAGTTCACATTTTACAGGCAACTGTTCAGACAGCTCAGTGGGAGCAGGGTCAACACAATTGGTTTTCATCCACTAATTAAAAGCACATTTTTACAACTCTCATTCAAGTTTGAAATATATTGTAATTATCTTGTAATCTTATGTTATTCGACT
Source organism: Orestias chungarensis (assembly GCA_032876305.1). NCBI lineage: Eukaryota > Metazoa > Chordata > Actinopteri > Cyprinodontiformes > Cyprinodontidae > Orestias > Orestias chungarensis. The sequence goes on along the minus strand of JAVLVB010000486.1, from coordinate 433,409 downwards.
TACTTTGAATGCCAATATGTTAAATTATTGTTCCGGGTAGTCAAAATGTAGTTGGTTTCAGTCAAAGCATCTTTTTAGATTGTTTGCATTGTGCAAATTATTTCAGTGTTAAAATTGAACCGCAAGCCATCAAATATGATTTGACTCATGCTGAAAAACCCGAAGCGTTTTATCAGCGACCTCAATTTGTACTACTCCAGAATCCACAATTGAAGATAGTCATTTGTTACCAAGGGGCAAAAGTTGTGCACAAAGGGAAAAACTGTATTAATTACCAGTGCACGAAATCCATTAAAATGTCATGAAGGGATAAAGCATTGAAAGACACTAGTGGCGTATTAGACGTCATATGGGATTGATTCTATAATCGCAGGAGCATTTGATGCCCAGAGTCATTTTTGTTTTCAAGGAATCAAGGAATCAAGGAATTTTTATTTGTCATCACATCACATGTGGTACATGAGGTGGGACGAAATTCTAATCCCCCGGTCCAGTTTACACCCTGATAGCAGTTTTAAATAATATAATAAAACATAAAGAACTATGCGAGAATAGGATTTGACTACACAGAATCTACGATATGGACACAGAATCTACAATATGGGACTTCGGACATAGCAGCAATGAAAATTCGGAGTGCAAGTGACATTTTAAAGTGACATTTTAAAGTGACATTTTAAAGTGTGATATTAAAGTGAACAGTGCCGGTTAAATGAGAAAGTGTTTTTCATTTCTAATTGTCCTTGCGTGTGTTTGAGAGTCTCACAGATTCAGGAATGAAGCTGTTTCTCAGTCTGGTGGTTTTCCACTTGATGCTCCGCAGCCTCCTGCCTGAGGGGAGCGGGACAAAAAGTGAGTGTGCTGGGTGTGCGGGGTCCTTCATGATGCCGGTGGCCCTCTTCCTGCATCTGGAGGTGTAAATGTCTGTGGTGCTGGGGAGGCTGACTCCAACAGTTCTCTGTGCAGCCTTCACCACCCTCTGCAGAGCTTTCCTGTCTGCAGCAGAGCAGCTTCCATGCCACACGTTGATGCTGGAGCACAAGACGCTCTCCACCACACATCTGTAGAAGGAGGTGAGAACTGAGCTCCCGAGTCCAGCTCTTCTCAACCTCCTGAGGAGGTAGAGCCGCTGGTGCGCCTTCTTGACCAGAATGGAAGTGTTGTTGCTCCAGGTGAGGTTGTTACTCAGGTGTACACCCAAGTACCTGTAGCTGTGACCACTTCCACCGCAGATCCTCCCATGTGCAGGGGGAGGTGGGCATGCTTGCCCCTTCTGAAGTCCACAATCATCTCCTTGGTTTTCTTTACATTAATGCAGAGGTTGTTCTCTCTGCACCAACCCTCCAGGTGTTCCAACTCCTGCCTGTAGCTGGACTCATCCCTGTTTGTGATGCATCCAACCACTGCTGTGTCGTCCGCAAACTTCACAAGATGACAGCCTGGATGGATAGGCGAGCAGTCATATGTGAGCAGTGTCTGCTTTCTTCAAATGTTTTCTTTTTACAAAATAGTTTGGTCTTTAGTATCAGTTGTTGTGAATAATATGGTCTTTTCATGAGTTTTAGCAGTTATATATTTAACACTGAATTGTTTTTTACAAGTGGTAGCCATTTTTTTCTAATGTATGGACACATATTTCTTATTTAATTTCCTTTTTTTTTTGACGGAATGACTTCAATGCTCTGTAATTCACTGTTTACCTGATAGTAGTTAACTACATCTCTGACCACAGCGTGAGGCAAAGAAATATGAATCATAATGAAAAATAGTCCCTGAACATCCATAATTGCCCCATGTTGATAGCTCATATAGGTCTGATGAAAGGTAATATCCTTCCTCATCCATGCAATAACATATTTATCCTAAACGACTATCTCATTATTATCATAATTACATTTTTCCCAATGTCTACTCAAAAACGCAGAGTACAACCTTTTTAATGTAGACAGTGTTTAAGCCAGAGTTCTAACTTCTCCATTAGTCCCATGTTTGCCATACATAACGACAACAATGGCGGATTGCGTGTTCGTCTTGTACCACATTTGTGTTATAATCCAACGTGGCATGAATGAGAACCTGACTGCCTTATCACTCTTCTCAAAAACTTTCACTTTGTTGATCGGCCTTCTTGTTGTGTTTAAGGCTAACCTGCTTGTGGACACTATACGGATGTCCCGCGATCAATGTTGTTGTTTTGGAGTAAAAAAATGCAATTAATAAACTACATTTTAGGTCATTCTCAATCTTTTGTGTGGAAGAAAACATACCTGGAAATAGTCTGAGGACCAAACATAGAACAACAAGCTATGTTGGCTAGACATAGCATTTAGTGAACCTCTCTACAGTAGATATTTGTAGGCTAAATGTGATAGTATTGCCATCTGGTGTGATTTTGACATGTATGATGCAAGGTGTTGTAATTTTTGTCACAACATTCTTTCCAATGTGCATATTAATGAATTTTAAAGCTGTCTAAACTTTTAAAATATCCAGTGTTATGCATTTTAGAGGAGTTCTTAAGTTTTTACAGACTGTATCCATACTCTTCTGGTCCCGGCTATGTTCCCTAATCCACAAAAATACTGTTTGAGTTACATTTTGATCCCATTTTACAAGATAATCTTCAAGAGGCAAGAAGAAGATCCAGAAGTGAAAAAAGCCTTTCGATCAGCTGATCCTTAATAAAAACCGAGACAATTGTGTGTTTAAAAAGAACATTCTACTTGGTCTTTGGGGGAAAAACATTTTTTAGACATGCATGATGCAGTAATCTTGGGAAAACTGGTGGAAAGGTTGTGGTGAAGGCCACTTCAAAATAACAGCCCCAGTCTGGAGCGGACATCCCTTCCATTACACTCCTTCACATTATCAATGAGATTTAAATCAGGAAAACATGCTGGAGGGGCCACAAGAGGAACATGAGGAGTTCTTTATTGGAGTAGTATATAGTTCACAGCATTATACTGTTTGTAGATAAAGTTGTCACCTCATAGTGGAGGAGTCTCAGTTTTCACTCACGATAGCCATGAGATTTACCTTCATGAGTGGAGCCGAGACTGTGTTCTGTTGTTTCTCAGGAAGCAAAAAGCTCAACAGAGAAAAAATCTTCTTATTGTTTTTACAACCAAATATATAGATTTTTAAGCATTGTCTTTCTTTTCTTGCTCCAGTCAGGAGATGATGAGGCCTTGGAAGCTGTTTTGAGGGGGCCTTGATTTGGGTGTAGCATCTGCCCGTGTCTTTACTTGTTGGATCCTCCTAAACATTGCAGATAAATGTTTTTCTTTTGTTATTTTTGTAAAGTTTTGTCCAATGACAGTATTCTTGGAAGAATGATCTCACTGCATGTTGACAACACAAGAAAGCAAATGCATGCTCGAATTTTGATTAAAATTTTAAGCCTGTAGTCTTTACCGGCCCCCTATGTTTTTCATACAGAAGAAAACTGAGAATAGACTTTCAAATATTTTTGTTAGTTTGTATTACTGATGGTTTAGTGTCAAAATTGCTTCATAATCTATTGTCAATGTAGTTTTTATGCTCCACCAATCTGGAAAAACGTTTAAAAAACAGAAAACATGTTTAAACCCCTGTCAACTCTATCCATTCTCAAACAAAGTTGAGGACCCGATTTGGAACATTTGACATAGTACATAAAGTTCGCATTCTCCATAAAACATCAACATGACCTGTAAAGAATGTGATGGTTTTACTGAATCTTTTTACAATCTGAACCAAGAAGCCGTGAGGATTTTATTTTCTGCTCTTTAGATTAGGATTTGATTCATAAATACCAGTGAAAATTTAATGTGAGTTTGTATTTACTATTTTAATGTTAAAATATATTCAGAATACATTTTAACATAAAAAAAAAAAATGTCGTTGTCATTATGATTACCTGGTTGAATTTTCATTTACTGTTTTCACTTTAACCTAAAGTACTTTTAATTCAAATCCTGGCGACACGTATTTACTAGCATAGGTTACAACTGAAGGCCAGTGTTTTCCTAGTAAAGGAACAGATGCTTTCTAGAGATAGCGTTTGCATACAGCGAAGTATTCTGACGTACAAAGACACATTTAACAGAAAACAGAGAACCCTACTGTTTTTGTTGCATTCATAGATAGTATGGTAAATTAGATGTAACTTTATTCTACCGTTACCATGGTTTTACAGAGTCATATGAAACACTTATATTATCACAGTTTAAGGGTGAAATGACTTTGCAAAGACCAAAACTGTGTCCCAGTGACTGTAGTTGGTCTTTCATGACACCAGGATGTTGTTTGTGATGAAAAGATTGGAATTGAGAGTGCAAGTGAAAAAGTCGGATGTCGGTCGCATTTACCTGAGGTGTGAAAACTGATGTTTCTTATTAATTCGACAAATATCACCTGAGTGGAGCTGTAAATATTCTGCAGGAATTTGACAAAATTTCCCAATCTTTTTAAGTAATCCATGTGTTCCGTCATCCCCTGCAGAACCTTTATTTCTCAGATCTTCTTCGCACCCCCTGCTCTTCATGGCTTCTTCCCAGAACCTGAACAGTTAGACCTGGCCAATACAAACTGTTTTATGTTGTTTTTTTTTAAACGTGCAGCTTCACTTACAGCTTTTTTACAATGCAGAGGTTCGAAACATGATAACTTGTGATTTCTTCCTAGTTCGGGAGCACGCCATCCCCACAGTGAAACATGGTGGTGGAATTGTCATGGATAAAATCTACCCTATTCCTGTTGTTCTCATCTGTTTGAGATCGGCAGCATTCTTATTGTACATTAGAGGGGCAAGGATTACAAATCTGTTTGGAGACTTAACTACAAACCTGCGTTACATGGGATGTAGTATCAGTTGTTGTGAAGACAGCTCATGCACATTCCTACGTAAGGTAGGGTTTTGTATTTCAGCAACAGCATTAAGAATCCTGAACCCTCTCAACCACCACATGTTTTTTGTTTGTTTTAAAGCATCATTGTTGTTGTTTTTTCCTAATTCACCTCTAATGACCCAGCTGTCCGACACGCCTACTTTGCTTGTTAAAACCAACACCTTAGGCTCAGTTAAAACCATCCCGTCTGTTGTTGCCTTGTTTATGCGCTCAGAGCTTCAGCCAACATGATGAAGATTGCTTTCTTTCTGTTTTTGATCGCTGGAATCACAATGGTTCAAGGTAAAGAAACGTATTTTATTCTTTCGGCAGAAGATGCTAACACTCAAGGAAAAAGCTTTGTTTTTATTGACCTGACCATATTCTGTGTTTTCTCCATACAGGAGAAGATCTGAATGGACAGGATGGAAATGGTGATTGACTTTTTTTGCTTCACTAATTTAAATTGATCAGTTTTAAAATGAGAAACATAGGGACGGGATTTGTCTTGATGCTTTCTCGTGTCTAAAACATACATGGGAATAATCCATACTTTCATTGATACAGTTATATACTCATTAGTATTCTGTTACAGTAGGGCGTGGTCTTCAAATACTTAGCTGCTCAGAAAAATTGTGTTGCACTCTTTTGGCCTCATGAAAAAAATAAAATAAAAATGAAAATAATCTGACCAAGTTCTAGAAAACCTACGAATTTTGTGACATTTTGAGCTCAAAGACTAACCAAACAACTATTAGTGAATAATACAGAATGTATCAAAAACACTATTTATTAAATTAGTCTGCTGTTGAATAATTAGTAAAACATTCAATCATAGCACACATACTTTTACATAATCTCGAGTGACTCCTTGATGATCATATGTAGCTGCTGTATGGATCAACAGCCAACCCGTTCTGGTTCTGCTCGCACTAAGCCCAATTATTGACACCTAAATGAATAAATACATTCATTTCTCTGATTTGCTGTTTAACTAATTAATACATATTATTTTTAATTTGCATCAGAAACACCTGCATCCCTTCCTTTGTAAAGACTCTATTCTTGATGTGTTGTGAAGTTCTGACTTTTCCTTTCTCCAAGGTCCAAACCTTAACCTGGCTGCGAGTCGAGCCAAACGTTGGAGCGGTGAGGAGACAAGAAGCTCACACTCATTTGCTTCAGCTGCGTTTAGAATACCAGAGAAAATCAGTGTTTCTAACAGGGCAAAATCTGCAGCTAATTGGAACTCCACACACTAACTGCTCATGTTGTGTTGCTGGCAGCCAAAATATTATGTAACTAACTTTTGCAACTAATCCTTTGTTAAGTCTGGAGGAATTTCCAAACATGAGTTGGCATTTCGTTATTTTGCAATAGCCTCAAATCCACAAACAAGCTATAAGCCTCGTGTTTCCAAGTGAACACTGGGAATGGGAGACTGAAAGCTACATTTTTGTTTTCCTCAAACAGGAATCCGTTTTTTTGACTCCCTCCGTGGCAAAGGTGAGTAAGCTCTCCACAGGGGCGCTGCTAGGAATTTTGGGCCCCACGACAAAAAAAAAAATATATATTTTTTTTAAATGTGCTAAAACGTAATTGGACCGGATATTTACATATCTTGCAAAACATTTCCCTTCACTGATTAACTGCACTAATCTGCACCTAAGATAGGGAATTAAACAGGTTAATAATCACTTACTACATATATTTTGTGGGAAAAACTGGGTTTCAAATGTACACCTTTTCTTTTGTCTTTTGTCCTTTCACCCTATTGTATTGCTTTATTTGGTCTGGTAGTGATAACATTTATCCTTTCCCCCCTGCAGAAACCTAGGGGTAACTAACATACTGTACCAATTGCAAAAGTATGTTAGTTTTTGAGTATTAAGAGCAGTTAAAAGCATACCAAATCGAGGGCAATAAAGTCGCCACAGTAATGGCTAGTTTTGTTTTTTTAGGTTCTAGTACAAGTAAGGCCCTGATAAATAACGTACATATTTTGCATCATAAGATGAAAGTGGTTAACCTTTTGCAGGCAAAATGCACATTATAATATGTAAGAAGCTTTGTTTTAGTTTGGCCCCCTTAAACCATGCAAGTCTAGCAAAATACTCTTAACAAGTCTCAGTATTGCAGCCAAACATGTTACTAAACTACCAGGTTTACAACAGTGACTGGTTTAAACAGTAAGCCACTAATAGCAGAAACACTTCATTGCGTGCTTATTTGTGAAAATAGATTTTAGGAGGGGAAAATTTCCAAAATCCGCTGTGAATAAACACATTTTAGAGATAAAACCAGAAAGTACAGAGTGAGCTTTAAATTACACAGATAAAGTCTTGTTTTCTTCTCAGGGAAAGTACAAAACTTTTGATCTGGGCTGTGAACAGGAACAACCATCTTAAGTATCGTTTGTAAATAAGAGTGTTTTCCAGTACATTTTGGTGATAATAATTCTGAATTGTTCATAGATTTTGGCTAAATTTGTCAAATGATTTTGGTTTTGTTCCACGATCTTGGGAATTGGGTAATGTTTCTAGTTCTACGTGTTTATAGACACCTTTCCAGCTCTTCCCAGTAATGGTTGTTGGGAGTTTGTGATGTTAACTTCATGTACTTCATTGGGTTGTGGTGCCATAATAGGTTTGGTTTGGTTGTAAATAAATATCAAAGAACTGCTAAGGGCAATTTCTAAAACTATTAATTTAGATTAAAATCATCGCGTTATGGAGCAACCTGATTATAAGACAAATATTTCAGTCTCAGTTATTACTCATAATTAACTGCCTGCTAGGGTTAACATATTAAGATAAGAATAAATAACGGAATAAGTCCAGTAGTGGATAAACAGAACAGTATTACACATCGATGGAATGAGATTTAAAAATAATTAAATAAAGTGACAGTGACTCAGGATGTAGGAGTTTGAAACCCCCTTTGTCAGTCTCCACCTTGTCGTCCTTGGGCAATAAAGCTCTTCTTCTGGTGGTGATTAGAGAGCTATGTTGTCCTCGACTTTGAATGACTTACAGCTTTTTTGAGACACCTCTTATCTTACAGGAGATCCCTCAGTGACCAAACCAACCAAACTCCCAGCAACGAGTCAGTGAACCAACTCAATTTTAATGTATTTTTAAGTTTTCATTCAGTTTTCAGAATTCCACATGTAAGTTTATTTCCCTTTTGTCTCCTTCTTGTACAGCTGGCTCCGGATTTAATTTGGTAGACGCTTTGAATCCAGGTAAACTTTCCCCCAGTGCTGCTGCACTTTGGATTCAAACCAAAATGAATCCAGTTTGTACTTGTTCTCAGGTGCCACAACTTCCAAGCCATCTGGAGGAGGTGAGTATTATCTTCTTCGAGTTATAGTCAGATACATCTAATCCTGACATCAGGGACTGGGTGAGATTCCTCAGAGAAATGTTTAGGTTTGCTGCTGGGAGTGAGCAGAGTCTCAGAAAGTATCATGGAAACAGCCCTAGGATCACTTAATTATGGAACTCCTGAAAGGCAAGAAAGAAACATTTTTATTGTTTTGTTCTTGAAGACCCACTCTATAGGTTTTACCAGATTTTATTTTCTCTTCTCACATTCTACTTAGAAATACAATAAAGTTGTTTTTCATTTTGTTTTCCTTAAAGAGGACCATAAAAACTCCTTCTTCTTCTTCTTCTACTTCTTGTCCAAAAACAGATGTATTCCTGTATTTTGCCCAAGGCTTAAAAATCTTTATATTTTTTTCTGTTGGTTGTAAAAACAATGAGAAGATTGGTTTGCAAACGTTTTTTTCCCCTCTTGCCACTCCGGGCTTCCATACTTGAACATTACCCTTAATATCTCCCAATTCCATGCAAAATGGGATGTTTAATGACTACTGCAGTCTCAAACTGATGTCAGTCCTTCATTCCAATGGTCTTAAATACTCAGTGTAGCCCCTTTACCCCCTTTAAACACGATTCTATTCCAGACACAGCCGCTGGCAGCATATAATAAAACTGTGACAACAATTCTAGTTTCTTCCAGGATTTCTGTTATTGAACTCTGTGTTCTTCCTGTTTGAAGATCTAACCTTTTTAGAGATTGCCTTACATTTTTCCCTTGTCCTTATACCTGATGCAATCCATCTTACGTGGCCCCAAGGCATCACTGATCAACCACAATGATCAACTGTAGGCATGTTTTTCTGTTCAGGTCATGCTTCTATCTCTTTATTCCAGGCATAATGGTATTAATGGGCCTCATAAAGTTCCATTTCTGATCCATTTTTTCCAACGAACTTAATTCCGGAACCTCTAAGCTCTATTAATGAAGTTGTGAGGAAACTGAAGCGCATTTTTCTTCTGCGGTTGAGATGTGTGCAACCTGGAGTTTAGGCATGAAACCCCCGTAAGTCTTCACTATATGTCTTAATGTGGAAAAATAAAACCTCATTTGCTTTTTCCATGGAATCCTCCTACAAGACTTATGGTTTTCGATCACCTACCTCTTTAGGAATCTGATGGAAGCCCTTGATGGCTCCCACTTTCTTCTGCCAGGTGGCCCAGCCACCACTTTTCTTAAATACAAGCTATTAAGTATGTTGACACAGCAGGCAAGTAGCCCTATGACGTAAATCAGACTTTTTTTTAAGACTTTCTGAACGGAACTGACCATAAAAGTCAATAGTTGTACTTCCACAAAGGGAACCAAATAGAAAAAAGTCTGTAGTCTAAATGATCATGTTGCGTTGTATCCTACTTTTACATCATTGATGAAACACATACTTTCATGAGAAGAAATCAGACGTGGTAGATCTGAACATAAAGAATGGCTGAACCAGGCAGTGGCGAGTTTGGCAACTTTATTTCTTAGTTACCTTTTTTTAATGATTTTGTGACAATACAAGAATAAAAAAAATTAATATCCATCCACAAATGTCAGCGTCTACTGTTTCCATCGTAAACTTAGCGCTGCTGTATGACCTATAGATTCTTTTTTAGGTCTTTTGGTCGCCTTAAGAATCTGACAGCAGCCATTCATAGCTTCCTCTTTCTGCCATTTTTATTTTATTTTTTTACTTTAATTTAAACTTGCAAACTATGCTCGCACCTGTACGTATCTGTTGAAACCTTTAGTAGGTCTGCAATGAAACATCGCAACCAGTCGATATATTTGATCACTTTTTTTGATCATTTTTTAGACTCCAGTAAAAAAATGCGACTGGGTTTGAATCAAGTCAATTTAAAATGAACTATTTACCTTTTCTTTAGCAATTCGTTTGTTTCCGTTGAACAATTTAAATTTGAATTGAATTTGATGTGGATGTTGAATAATTCAGGTGCTTCATTAAAATGAGCTCTGCATTAATAACAGTAGCTCTGGCTCTGTGGGAATTATCTTGCAGTCTGAAAGTTGTACAGTAGGTTTGACTCCTGCTAAAGTTTGTCTAAGTTGCTGATCTGATCTAAATCCAAGCATTTTTAGGGAATATAAAAGTGAAATCATGACCTAACTGATATACTTGTCCTCATCAGATGACTCTGGATTCAAACTGGAGGATGCACTGCGCCCAGGTAAAGCAGTTGGTCAGAAATGATTTTAGAAAACCAAACCTGTTTCGATATTCATACTTTTAAAATATATTGTATTCCAATTATTTTTAACATCGTTTCACTGTATATGCAATAAGTGACAATTAATATTTATGAATCTATTTAACGTATGAAAAACTTCCTGAATTGATGACTCTCTTTTTCATAGGTTTAAATTAGTTATTAGTAAGCACGCTCCGCCACCATGTGGGCAAATTACCTAACTATTGATATCAATTATTGCAATTTCCTGAACATGTATAACTTAGGTCCCTTTGCTTCATTTGAGTGACATTTAGACTGACCAAATGTTAATAAGCAGGAATAAATAACAAAGCGACAAAGTTCCATTTAGATTATCTTGATAAGACCTAAAGGAAACACAAGCACAGTTCTATAGGGTAACTGTATAGTAAAAGGCAAATTCAGTACAATTTTGTGTAAGTAAGTGTTTAAAGTCTCCCTCAATGCTCTCTTTTGAACTTTTTTTTAAGTATTTCGATCCAAACTAAATATTTAGTGGCTGGATTTGCTAAACGTATGAACCAAAAGAATGAAAAACGGATACATTTAAATCATTTTTCATAAGTTATTTATTCATTGTAATTTGGCATTCTTTACTTGCAATAATCATCCTGGTATTAATGATGCTCTAAATCCGTCCCCACAGCTGAGAAACACAATGGAGGAGGTGAGTATAGCTTTATCACTTTTGAAAAAAATTAATAAAGAAGCCAACATTATGTCTTATGTGAAATGTCTGCACAGAGGACCAGGATACTGTTGTCCAAAAGCTGAACACAGTCATAGAGAACCAGAAGCAGGAGCTCCATCTGCTGCTCCAGCTTCTTGCTAATCGCTCTGGATAAAAGCGTGAAGATGAGGGCAAGTACAACCGGCTATCAGCTAACGTTCTGTTCCCTCTGACATTGTCCCTGCGTTAACTTTGGCTGCTTGTGCTTTGAAGGTTCGACATTCGAAGGGACGAGGATGAGCGAGACGTTTTTCAGAGGACAGAGTTTAATGTGAAAGAATGCATTGTATAGGCAAAGCAACATGTTCTGTTTGAAAAAAAAGTCAATAAAATCAATCAGTGGAAAAAAAAATTCTTTTATTGGCTTATTTATCGAAAAGGATTGTCCGTGTAGTGTTCTGGTTCCCACACTGGTGGTGCATATCTCTAGCCAGTGGTGGTACACCCTGACCAGGTTGCCTGTCCATCACAGGGAAACAGAGAGACAAAGTACCCTGCTTGCACACGCTGACACATAAAGACAATTTAGGGAATACAATCAGCCTAGTCACATTTATGGAGTGTGGGGGTTCATTAGGGCATGCAACCTCCTTGCAGGAAGTCCCTAAACTGTAATCTAAATCAGAGCCTGTTGCAAGGCACCAATGCTAGCTGCTAACCAGTATATAATGAACTGAAACTTATGGTGTCAAAGTAGGGAGAATATCATACCACAAGGAAGTGTCCTTGATGCTTTCCAGACAACCACATTCTTAGTACCCATCAGAACCTAATCCTCCATCCATCCATTATCCAACCCGCTTATCCGTTTTGGGTCTGGGGGATCTGCTAATGCTTAACTCCAGCAAACAATGGGCGAGAGGTAGGCGTACACCATGGACAGGTCGCCAGTCCATCATAGGGCAACACAGATAGAACAAACAACCCCTCACGCACACAACAATCATTAATGATGAAAGAGTTGAATAGTGTGGTGCGTTTGTATTGATCCCCAGCTGAGCAATTTGCCTGTACCTTAAACATTGACAAACAAAACAACTCAAGATTAATCAGATCGCCCCATGGATGCATGTTTAACAGAGCCATACATTCTTTTATAATAAGGTCAAAAATGACCCCAATTAGAATTCATGTGTTTTATGTCTATTTTTTACATATTGGTTACGGACTATCATTTGTAACCCTGATAAGTGTGTCCAGACAACAATGATTTTAAGATTAAAATAGGGATATTTAACAGTTTTATCAACACTTGAAACTTAATGCCATGACATCAGTAAAACATTATTTGAGAAAATGGTAGTATAAGGAGGAATCAATGAGTTTTTTATTGTAATTTGACTCACATGTGGGTACATAAGCTTGAACGAAATTACAATTCCAGTACACCCCTTCAGACAAACATCACAGTACATAGATAGGAAGACAGGTGACTGCAGCTATGTAGGCGCTGCCTAATTCATTAGGAGGAAGATGCCTCATGGGATACATTCTGAGATTGCAAAAAACAAACAAAAAAAAACAACTTCTGCACAAAAAAAGCAACATAACCACAGAGAGAAAATATGAAAATATCCAGCAGGGGGCGGTGAAGCCATTGATAGTATATATGTGAAACATAGCAAGAAAACAACCTCACTGGTTCATTATTGAGTAAGTAAATACATTTTGTTTATATATGACTTTTCACACGTCACATAAACCACAAAGTTCTTATTAAAACCAGTTAAAAGATAGTCTAAATAAAATTGTCTTCAACTAAGAATCAACAGAATCAAATATTCCACAATCTAGGGGCCACAGCTCTGGTCTTTACATGCGATCGAGGAAGCGCTAAAAGCCTTTGACAGGAAGATCTCAGACACCAAGATTGTGGATAGATTTTAAAGTTTATATAGAACTGGAAAATGAAGGGAATGCCAATTTAAATGAATGTAATTTTATTTCTGGATTGTGCCTCGATTAACACCTGTTCTCCAATCCAATGTAGCTTTGGCTTGAAGTTGGAGGGTCAACCTCAACTTTAGTCTTCTGTAGCCACCTTCTTGGATTGTTCCACATTTATTTCTCACTCAGGGCAACTTTTTCCAATCCCACTTAAGGAAAACATCCCCACAGGATGATGCTGCCGCCACCATGTTTCATTGAGTAGAAAGTCAAAGATGTTTAGTAATTGCCTGGCTTTCTTTCAACAACAGTCGTCTCTGTCCTCCTTCCATGTTGAAAGATGCATTCTATGGGTCTTTGTGAGGCGTTCAAAACTCATTCAGCAATGTTTTTTAATAGAAATCTAAAAGTTAAGAAACACAAGACCTGTAAATTGTGAAAAAGTTCCACACATCAACAGAAACAACTTTTGGTGATGTGCTTTTTTTCCTGCTAAAACACTCCCTCTATCCTGGGCCTTCACTGGCTTTCTGAGTTGGAAACATCTCTTGAACATGTGACTGAATTTTCGTGTTGCAGAACTCCCTGCAGTCTGAGTGTGACTCAGTCAGGGTGTTGGCAGACTAGACCGGCCCCTTCCAGCCTTACACACCCAGGCTTTGCTTTAGAGGCAGAACTGACTCACAGTGTAACCCTACACCAGCTCAGCACGGCACAAGGGAAGGGACCGAATACCACAAAGCCTTGAGTCTCGCACGAACCGGGTGAAAACCAGAAAAAACTTCAGTAGTGCCACCACCAAGCCTAAGGATGAAGTTTTGTTTGAGGATACTTTCCCTCCTTTTGCTTGTTGCGCCAACATTAACCGACTTAGGTGAGTTTACCGTTCCCAGATCATTCAAACTTCTAGGCTTTCTATTTGTTGTTTTTTTCTTTTTCACAGACTCTTTGTTATGAAAGGTGAAGTTCATTAGTGTGAACGCTGATTTGCCATCAGGTCATTTTGTTTCTCAACTCCCATCATGCATCAGTTTTTTATAGTTTACATAACACACCAAAAAATGGTTTGGATAGTAAGGTCGGGTTTCCACCAGGTTGTTTGGGTTACAGTTGGTGGATGTAGTTCCATCGGGTCATTCAAGCTCCCAGCATGCTTCAATTTTTGTTCTTTATGTAACACAAAAACACGGAGATTGAATAGTAGCACAGAGTGGAATATAACATATTGTAATACTGTATCTGCAAAACGTAACATTTACCAATAAAGTAGAGTAAGACAATACCTGGCCAAAGTTTTAGTTGGACCTTCCTTCTCCAAGAAGAGGAGGGTAGATGGTTTTTAGTGTGTTCTCGACTGAATCGGCTTCGTTTGACGAGGTATATTTTATGTAGAACCTGGGTGTGTAGGCCTTTTCCAGTTGAAGATCCACAATCTTAATTCATGGTTGAGACGATAAATTTTAATTCTTGTTGTGACAAGAAATAATGATAAATGATACGCCAACCCCACCTTTGCTTGGAACAGAACTTTGCAAGAGACAAAAAAAGTGATTTTAAAGAGTTGAATTGAGTGTTGAATAAGTTACTGGCTTCCTTTTAGTAAAAATGCAAAAAGTCTTTATTATGTTTTGAGGGGGTTACCAAGTTGGTTATGGTGGGTGTGAAGGAAAAAATGAAGGAATAAAACCGAAAGCTCTAAGCTAACAAGATCCGCATAATGTTTATGCTAATGATGTTTCATAAAACTATATTGTCTTCAATCTTGTTGTGAGAAGTAAGTCTAGTCAGTTTTAATATATAATTAAAAGGCTTATATGAAAGTAATTAAAGCTAAAATGTCTTGAAAAATGCAGGAAACAGAAACAGTGTATTGTTATTCCAGTTCTGAGGAAATAGGGTGCTACGATGTTAAAGCACGGAACAAATTCCAACACTGTGTGATGAATAAAGAAAGGTCAGTGACAACTAAAGTGTTAATGGTTCCTGAAGAGGAGTTGCTGTAATAGGAATTAATGGCAAAGCTCTTTAGCACAACTACATATAAAATGCACCCTGTTGCTATTGTTGACTCATTTGTATACCACACAACAATCCATAACCTTGATGTATATTTATATTTATATTTATCTATGAAAATGTTTTGTCTCTCAGAATGTTTGGTTAATCCTATAACAAGTCATTTTGTGGTATCAGATAAGCAGAGGAACAGATACAGGAGTATCTGCGTTTAGCTCCCTAGCACAGTCGGTTTGTTTACGTCACCAGGACTTCTTATCTGGAAAAGCAGCTTCTCGGCTTGTTTTCATCCGCATAACTTAGTTTTTTCTTCTTCTTTTCCCTTGTCCTGTTCAGCATCATGGCTAGTAGAATGTGTTTCTGGCTGCCATAGTTGTGCTTAACAGATATTATTTTCCAAGTAAGGCTTTATAGAGCCTCCCTTGATTCCCATTCCTTGATAATTTATTGATTACTGAGGTGTTATATACATTGTAAAGCTAAACAGGACTGAGGGGTGGGGGGTGGGGGGGGTACACAGAGTGAAAGGGAACATATACACATAACAATATTCAAATAGAAACAAGTAAACAAACAAACAAACAATAGCAAATGGTTACCGGGAGCTAGCCAGCCCCTGGACCCAGATGTGCGCCCGCTGCCCCGACACCAAGATCCCCCCACAGCCAACTCCAGATCAACCTGGAGCAGTGAGACAATGACCCACCAACCCCGCTAAGTGATGGAGCTAATTAGAGAAGACCAGAGATTGCAGGTATCAGTCAGATGATGTTTTGAAGAGGCAGACATTGTTTCAATACTGAAATCATCTAATAGAAGGTTCCTAAACTGATTAATAGATAAGTTTTTCCTTGTTTTTTTCAGATAAGGAGAATAATTTTCTTTGCAATACATAGGGAAGTGAGTACTATAGGTGATACTATAGGTGAATTTCTATGCTGTTGCCACCCAGGTTACCCAATAAACATAATGTGGGGTATGCTGGAACATTACATTTAAACCACACTGAGAGATTCTGACAAACCTCAATCCAGAATGCCTGAACTGGTGCACAGTACCATAGCACATGCAGATAATCATCAGGTGTGTTGTATGTTTAAGACCCATCTTGAATATGCTTTGTCCTGTGTAATGAGTTCTGTGAAGTATCTTATATTGTATAAGTTGTAGATTTGGGTTTCTTAGGGTTCTAAAGGTGTTACAGCATATTAGCGACCAAACATTGTGATCTGATTCGATAAGTCCGTCTCCCATTTTAAAGATTGTAAAGAAATGGAATTGTCTATTTCGGATAATAGTTGATATATTTTTGAGAGGTATTTTGGGGAGCAAATGTTTAAGAATTCTTCTACCCTGGAAGGGAGTTGTAGATCTAGTTGATATTAAATCTCCAATTCCTAGAAGGTGGTTTGATTTTCTTATTCATCAGAGTGATGCAAACTGGTGCATGATTACTGATAGTGATGGGGTAGATTATGCTTTCTGAAATATCCCTCAGTAGAGTGCTGCTAACTAAGAAATAATCTAATCTTGAGTATGACTGGTGTACAGGTGAAAAAAAAGTGTAATCCTTAAGCGAGGGGTGCTGGGAGCGCCATGCGTCGCAAAGATCCGGCTCATTCTCTCAGTAAGGGATTTCACCAACTCTCTCATGCTCCGCAGCCAGCGACTGCACCTGCTGCTGGCTGAACTCCAGCGACTCCCGTAAGGCCTGGAACTCCCTGTGTAGAACCTCCACCAGGGACAGACGGGCGTCGAGGCTGGAAAGTTTATATGTCAATAGATATAAGTACATCTTCAGTTTCCTGAAGAGAAGTCGATCCGGGTGACTCTTCGTGGCGGCTTCTCTTGGAGTTTTACTCAATGTCTTCCTCACTATTCTCCAGAATCTTCAGGAGTTATACTTTTTTGTTGATATTTTTTGTTAATTCCTAAATAAAGCTGGCAAAGAATAAATTAAATGTTTGTCGCATAAGATGAGCGCCATATTTTTGAAATTTTTGACGGAAGTCTCACAGAATCTTGCGATACTACAGCATACTCTCCAACAATCTTCTTCATCTGCATAACTGTAACCAAATTTTTCCCCAGTATCCTCAGCCAGATTCGTCACCATTTTATCACCATATGTGGTTCTTTCTCATTCTTCGTAAGGGGAAGTGCAAGCCTGGCCAAGGCCTTAAGCGATTTGATCTGCAGAACTTGTTGATTGAACACTTGATTACAAAGCATTAGCTTTGTTTCATGCAAAACTTAGAACTGAAGCCGCCAATGGGATGAATTTATCATGATTACAATAAGAGCCATCATAAAATATATCCTTAAGGTTCTCAGTCTCAGTCTCATAGACAATTTAAGACAAACCAGTGCAAAAGACTGTCCTTATCCTTAAGGTGTCTCAAAAGACACCTTAAGCATAAGGTACAGAGATATATTACATACTGTAACATATAGGTCATACATGATCACAGCAATTAATGAGGTAGAAGATGTATTGTTGTTATGAATTGGAGTGAGCAGCAAATATTTCTGATAGGTATGTAGGTAATTCAGTCCCTGTGTATTGAGTGAGTGTGTGCATTTGGTGATGGGTGAGCCCAGTACAGTTCTGTGCGGTATGTGATTATGGGGATTCAGCTCTGTCTCTGTGTGTTGAGGAGTTTTACTGCCTGATGGACGAACCTGTTGCAGAGTTTGGTGGTGGAGGCTCAGATACTCAGGTATCTTCTGCCAGGCGGCATCAGAGCATAGACACTGTGGGGTGTGGGTGGGGTCTTCAACAATGCTGGTGGCTTTGCTGATGCAGCGTGTGGTGTAGATGTCAGTGATGGAGGGGAGAGGGACACCGGTGATCTTCTAAGCTGTTCTCATGATCTGTTGTAGGGACTTTCAATCAGAGATGTTGCAGCTACCAAAAATCACCATAATGCAAGTGCTCAAGATGTTCTCTACAGGCCCTCTGTGAAAAGCAACACCATTGATTGTATGTACAAAGTTAATGTTATAATTACATTCAAACTTAATACAAATCTGATTTCATGGGGTCTAGATTCTTTGTAAAGCTGTAGCCTGACAGGTATTCTGTCTTAGAAATCTTGCTTGTAACCTGGCTCTGGTGGCTGACGGTGGTACGTATCGACGTCATTTCCTGTTGTTGCCTTGTGTGTCTGTTAGCGTCTGCTTGCTCCGCACGCTCTCTTATTACTCCAAATTCTCTGTACTGAGATGTTTCTAAACACACCTTCACGTTAATCACACATTTATGTTGGTTGCTCCACTGAAGTTTTTAGAAACCTTAATTGTTCTAAACAGACCTTTTTTGTGTCGTGAGCACTCGCTAATTCATGACAATCAAATTGATTTGCTTTGTCTCACAGAAATCTGGCTTCAGGAAGAGGATTATGTTAGTATTAATGAATCAACTCCCTCTAATTATTCAAACTTTTACATTCCTCAAAGTACTGGGAGAGGTGGAGGAGTAGGAAGCATTTTTCAATCAGATTTATTAATTAATCCCAGACCAACTAATAGTTATAGTTCTTTTGAACATTTAACCCTTAGCCTTCCTTATCCAACCTCTAAAATAATTAAACCACTTCTGTTTTTTATTTTGTATCGTCCGCCATGGTCCTTACTCTGAATTTATAGATCAGATCTCAGATATTTTATCTGAACTAGTGTTAAACACTGATAACAATCATTATAGTGGGAGATTCTAACATTCATGTTGACACCTAAATGTAGCATTTACTGCCATTTTAGACTCAATTGGCTTCACTAAAAAAATCCAAACACCTACCCACTCTCTTGGTCACACTTTAGACCTTGTGCTGACTTATGGCATTGAGTGTGAAAAAGTTACAGCACTGCCTCATAACCCTCTCCTTTCTGACCATTTTTTGATAACTTTTTAGTTCTTTTTCACTGAGTACCTAAAATCTTAAATAAAATGTCTTTATAGTAGGTGTCTATCAGAAAATGCTGTTACAGCCTTTAAAGAATCCATTCCACCTCTAATTTCTTCAGTATTTCAGAGAAACGCAGTGGTGGGCAACAAATTAATTTCACGCCCTCCACAGATTGATGCTGTTGTTCATAGTATTACGTCCTCATTGCGTACAACATTAGACAACGTAGCCCCATAAAAAGGAAAGTGATTACTCATAGGACGTTGGCCCCCTGGTTTAATTCAGAACTTCATACCTTGAAGGGAAACACCAGGAAATTGGTGAAGAAATGGCGGTTTTCGCTTTTAGAGCAGTCCTATTTATCCTGGAAAAACAGCGTGCTTCTGTATAAAAGGACCCTGCGCCAAGCTAGATTTGCATATTTTACTTTACTAATAGAGGAGAATAACAATCCTAGGTTTCTTTTTAATACAGTTGCTAAACTTACGAGAAATGAAAACTCTGTTATATCATCCATTCCTCCAACTCTTAGCTGTAAGGACTTTATGGAATTCTTTATTGATAAAATTGAATTTATTAAATCTAAAATTGATGGCATCCTACCAAACATAACTACTACCTCAGTAAGCAATGAGGCACTAAATGTGGCTCTGGATCCGGATCTCTTTTTGAAGTGTTTTGTTCCAGTTGAGCCTTCTGAGCTTTCAAAAATATTTTCTTCATCTAAGCCTTCAGCTTGTATGTTGGATCCAATCCCGAAGAAATAGTTTAAATAAGTATTTCCTATTATTATTACCCCCATTTTGGAAATGACTAATTTGTCATTAGTTGGAATGGTTATGTACCAGAGGCTCTTAAGGTAGCTGTAATAAAACCCCTACTTAAGAAACCGTCTCTTGATCAAGAAGATTTAATAAATTACAGACCCATATCTAATCTTCCTTTTTTATCTAAAATCCTTGAAAAATGTTTTGCTAATCAACTGAGAGAGCATTTGAGGAATAATGACCTATTTGAAGAATTTCAGTCAGGTTTCAGAGCTCATCATAGCACTTAGACAGCTCTCCTTAGAGTCACAAATGATATTCTCATGGCCTAAGACAATGGACTCATGTCTATTCTAGTTCTGTTAGATCTCAGTGCTGCTTTTGACACAGTCAATCACAATATCCTCATTGAAAGGCTCGAACACACTGTGGGGATCAAGGGAACAGCACTAGGCTGGTTTAAATCGTACTTGTCTGATAGTTTCTTCATCTAACTGACAAATCTTCTCCGCGTTATAAGGTTATTTGTGGAGTACCACAGGGTTCTGTAGTTGGACCAATGCTATTTACTATATACATGCTCCCTATTGTTAAAATCATTAGACAGCATAATGTTAATTTCCACTGTTATGCTGATGATACACAACTGTATTTATCTATAAATCCTGATGAATCCAGTCAGTTCGGTAGATTACAGGCATGTCTAGATAACATAAAAATGTGGATGACTTTAAACTTTCTGCCTATTGAACTCTAAAAAGACAGAAGTTGTTATCTTTGGACCAGAACCTCTAAAAAAGAAGTTGCTTAGTCAGCCACTTGACCTGGATAGCATCAGGTTGGCGTCTGGTGACAATGTAAAGAACCTTGGGGTTATTTTTGATCAGGAAATGTCTTTCAAGTCCCATATGAAACAGGTCTGTAAGATTTCCTTCTTTCACCTTAGGAATATAGCAAAAATTAGAAATATTCTCTCTAGGACAGATGCTGTCCATGCATTTGTTACTTCAAGGCTGGACTATTGTAACTCTTTATTAGCAGGAAGTTCACAAAATGCAATTAAAAGTCTACAGTTGGTCCAAAATATTGCAGCAAGAGTTCTGACGAAAATTAAAAAGAGAGATCATATCTCCCCAATTTTAGCTTCCCTTCATTGGCTCCCTGTCAAACTTAGAACAGATTTTAAGATTCTTCTTTTGACATATAAAGCCCTCACTAATCAAGCTCGATCGTATATCAGAGATCTGATTATTCCTTATGTCCCTAACAGAGCACTTCGCTTTCAGACTGCAGGTTTACTGGTGGTTCCTAGAATATCTAAAAGCACAATGGGAGGCAGATCTTTTCGTTATCAGGCTAATTCTCCTGTGGAACCAGCTGCCGGCTCTAGTCCGTGAGGCAGACACCCTGTCTTGTTTCAAATCTAGGCTTAAAACCTTCCTGTTTGATAAAGTTTATAGTTTCCATTATTTCAACCTTGTTAACCTTTTGTTTTCTCTTAGTGTTCTTCTCTCCATAGTAACCTCACCTGGACTGGCGTTCTGTTAGCTGAGACAGCTTCTTGGATGAGAACATGGGCTGAGATGCTTCCAGTGACGCTCTACAACTGCTGCTATAAATTCTATTATTTCAGTAACCTGTGCTTCTAATTTAGTGTTCTGTCTTTTCAAACACCCAGTTGGTCATGGCAGATGGCTACTTGTACTGAGCCTGGTTCTGCTGGAGGTTTCTTCCTGTTAAAGGGGAGTTATTCCTCTCCTCTGTCGCTACATGCATGCTCAGTATGAGGGATTGCTGTAAAGTCAACGACAACACAAGCCATTGTTTTGGTCTGCTGATTCCAGATGAGTGAAGGCTGCAAGTCAATGACTCGATCCAATCTGCTGGGGTTTCTTAGATTGGAAACTTTTTCAAATTGATTTGTTATGATGTATCTTTGATTTTAATTGATTTACTTGTAAAAGGCCTTGAGACGACATCTGTTGTAAATTGACGTTATATAAATAAACGGATTCTTGATTCCTATTCTGACATACATGATCAAAACATAGTTCAGACCTTCCCAGACTTATTTATGTCCTACTTTCAGTTGTCTCAATAAACACTCACCCACTTTTGCAAGTGCAAAATGTGTCCAAAAACAACTTGATATATGGTTCTTTGGAATATTGTCTTGCTTGACATTTGGCCTTATTGTTGGCTGATATCAAGAATCAAAAATCAGTTTATTTATATAGCGCCAATTTACAACAGATGTCGTCTCAAGGCACTTTACAAGAAAATCAAATTCAGTTTGAAAAAGTTTCCAATCTAAGGAACTCCAGCAGATTGCATCGAGTCAATGACTTGCAGCATTCACTCCTTTGGAATCAGCAGACCGAAACAATGGCTTGTGTTGTCGTTGACTTTACAGCAATCCCTCATATTGAGAAAGCACGTAGCGACAGTGGAGAGGAAAAGCTCTCCTTTGACTGGAAGAAACCTCCAGCAGAACCTGGCTAGTGGATGAAAAAGAGTTTATAGCAGCAGTTGTAGAGTGTCGCTGGCAGCATCTCGGCCCATGTTCTCCTCCAAGAAGCTGTCTCAGCTAACAGAACGCCACACCAGGTGTGGTTACTATGGAGAGAAGAACACTAAGAGAAAAGAGAAGAACACTAAGAGAAAAGAGAAGAATATGGCAGAAATATCTTAGGAAATGTGTCATGTACCTCTACCATTACAACCATGTTTGCTTGTCAGACGTTCACTCTACCAGCGTTGTGATCTTGCTGTGGCGTCATGTCAACTGACCGTCGGGAAGGGACTTAAGATCCCTTTGTTCTTCTCTGTAGAAAGTCTCCAGACTCATCCCAGCAAAGCAATTGAAGATCTGCACTGTTTGTCTAAGTTCATGTTTTTCTAATGTATTTTACAACGTCTTTCATCGCTTCTGGGAACTCTAGAATTCAGGATTTTATCAGGCCTTCAACAGACTCGACGCTCCACGTTGTCTTTCACACATGAGCTGCGTTTCAGCTTTCTCTATAAATACATATGTTAATTCTGATTTGTTCTCTAAAACGTATTTGTTTCTCCCATGTTTTCTAGGAAACTTATTATGTGAAATGTTAACGTGTAGTTTCAAGTGCAAACATGTTAGTTTACTTGAAACATGACAGACCTAACACTCAAGTAACTTTTCAGTAAAATCTGGTTGCAAAGTGTTTTTACAGGTCATGAAAGGTTTTCTTGCTGTTGGACTTGCAGGGTCAGTTTTCTTGTTGCTGAAACTTCAGGCTGTAAATAGTTTGCAGCTACGGTGACTCAAACTATTAAAAGAATCAAGAATAAGTTCCTCCCCCAATCTTGAAGAAAAGAATAAAGAATCAGTTTATTTATATAGGGCCAATTTACAACAGATGTCGTCTCAAGGCACTTTACAAGAAAATCAATTAAAATCAAAGATACATCATAACAAATCAATTTGAAAAAGTTTCCAATCTAAGCAACCCGAGCAGATTGCATTGAGTCATTGACTTGCATCATTCACTCCCCTGGAATCAGTAGACCAAAACAATGGCTTGTGGTGTCGTTGACTTTACAGCAATCCCTCATACTGAGCATGCATGTAGCGACAGTGGAGAGGAAAAACTCCCCTTTAACAGGAAGAAACCTCCAGCAGAACCAGGCTCAGTACAAGCAGCCATCTGCCAAGACGGACTGGCGGTTTGAAAAGACAGAAAACTAAATTAGATGCACAGGACACTGAAGAAATAGAGTTTATAGCAGCAGTTGTAGAGCGTCAATGGAAGCATCTCAGCCCATGTTCTCATCCATCAAATGATTATAATTTAGGTACTCCTAACTGAGCTAAAAATAACGAGGTTTTATCTGATTTAATTTCAATTAATTTAAAGTGTGGTCTCAGCAGTATTTGGTAGGCACATAGAAGTGCTCTGTCCAATATGGTACTCTAACCATGTCTCTCATGTCTTTGTCATGCAGGGTTTAATCTGGAAGATGCTTTTGGTAAGAGATTCTCCCTGTCTGAGCAGATTTGGTAATGTAGCTAATTGAAAGCAGAACCATTAACTCTACTTATTTACTTTGATTCATTTAGATCCGACAGACAAACCCCAAGAACAGCCAGAAACTCCAAAGAAAGGTGATGGTTTTGATCTCTGCATGCTTCATACAAATCCTTTTTTAGATACATCAGTACAACCTGAACATGACACAACCCAACCACAATAATGTTGTAGGAGATACCAGTTCTGTTTAAAAGTGGCTCTAGAAGGGACTGATCACTCTGCATCTGGCTTAAATATGCACTTGCTTTGGCTCTAGAGTCTTAAACAAAATGTTAAAGGGCGTTCTACTCCAGACAAAAAGCACCTGTGATGTGATCTTGCGTTAGACTGAACAGTAGTGCATTGTTGTTTAACCAGTAAATAGCCAATAGTGTGTAAAAATGTTCCTAAATTGGGGCCAAAAATGTTTTTAGAATTTTTTTTTTATATTTCAGTCTCAAAACTTTTGGGGAACAAATTTTGTGGCTCCAACTCAGCTTATAAATCCGCAGACTGTTAATAGGTATTGGTTTGTGAAAAGGGTGTTTTAATTTTTATCTCCGAAGCTACTTACTCCCAGAATCATTTGCAGGTATAACTCCTGAGTGTTTAGATAAATTTATAGAGAAACTATATCTCCAGAAAGAGTTTTGATCTATCGTGTGTGTGTCTGAGCAGCGACAGAAGTAAAACCTCTGAATACTCGGAGGAGGGTAGTGCTGGCATCTCTTCTTGGGCTTGTGAGGCATACAAAGAAACCACAGGAAACACTAGTCACTCTCTATCCCACATCATGACCCAGATATTATCACGCAGAGGTTGCTATGATGACATAAACAGAACCATGTGGGTTTTTTTTTATGTAGCTGCAGGGACTGAAGCATTCCTCCTAACAGAACTGATCATGTTTAGCAGTGAAATCATGATTCCTAATGTTGGGCAGAACATTGGTCCACCTTGGCTGCATATAGTTTTGTTTTTCTGAGGTTTGCTGAACATGTGTAACCAATCATGAAGTTTACATTTATTTCGTTTTTTATATTTTTACATTTCTACTCCAGGTGATTCAGTATGCAATTTTTAACATATGTTTTATTTATACAGTTCCAACACCTGCGCCTAAAAAACCAAGTTCTGGAGATTCTGGTATGTCGGATCCTTTCTGCAGTCATACTAAAGCTTTTAGATTTTCTAAATATTTTTTCTCTTGGGCTGAACATCATCATGAAATGGATGAAACAAATGTGTGCTATCAACTGCTTGGATGGAATGAAAGGCCTGTTGTCCTACAGTGATAATTTCTTTAGTTTGATTAATCATGCAGAAACATCCCTTTTCAGTAATGCTTGTGATCTGAGCTGTCCAAAAAAACAGGTTTTGGAGATTCTGGTACGTTGGGGTCTCACATTTCTGCAGTTATTCTAAAGAAATCGAAAGAGGCGAAAGAGCTGGAAGCTAAATAGGAAGCAGGTTTTACCTGTGAGAACGTCGGTGAGCTCTACCTGATGAGATGTGCTTTCTACTATAGGTGGCTTTGACTTGGAGGATGCTCTTAAACCAGGTACGCCATGAAAAAGCCTTCATAGATCCTGGAGTTTTTTGTGTATGTGTAAGAATGTAGAAAATATTCAAGCCACAACAATAATATTCTCCACCAGCTTCCACAATGATAAAGATCTTGATAAACTGTCTGTCTGTGTGATTGCAGACTCCCCCACCAAGAGCCCAGATAAATCTGTGGACAAACGTCCAAGTGGTGGAGGTGAGTAAACATTGGATCCATCTGCTGGGTTAAAACAGCCTTACATCCACTCACAAGCAGCGCTTGCATCATTGTTTTTTATGCATTTTGAAACATCTCATTACGAAAGACTGATCGGAACAGCAAACAATGACATTATGGGTCTCAAACACATTTTCTGAACAAGTTGTGATGAGCAAACTCACTACTTCCTGTTTGAAACATTCATTTGTAACATCAACGTCCGACAAAATTCCTCCGTTTCGTGGAAAAACGTTTTTTCGTCTTTCAGAAAAAATGAGGTGGCGGAAAGACATTTGCTGAAGTAGTTGTGATGTTGCGTACTTCTTTTACTAATCCTCCTTTATTATAGCTACGTGTAACGTCGACACCTGGCGAAACTACGCTTTGCGTAGCTAACTGGATCCGTTCTTGTCCACTCACCAGCAACGTTTTTCATAAGCATTCTTAAAGTGTCACATTAGAAAAGCTTATTTTAAAAATGGCAACATTAGAAATGACAAATTGCAGGTTCACAAAAGATTTTTGCGCTCGCTTGTTGTGGTTTTTGGGTTTTCCGAAAAATACTTAATGGCGAAATGTGAGACAGAAACACTTTTACTGGAAAACCTATGACTTAGTGAAGTTATTCTTCTACTTTATGTTCATTACGCCCTAGTGTAAAGGGTACATATAACTAAAATATACGGTGGGATCGTCTGGGTAGCTCGCTGGAAGTTAGTAGATGGAAACAGCTAATTCACATTTTGTTCTTTGCGACATTTTAAATGTCTGCTCAAAAATTTGGTTGGCCTTTGGGAGTTTGTATTTTTTTAAAAACCTTGTGGGTGTGTCCTCTCCAGGATCGTTTCGTCTTGATTACAGCCTGAATTTCTCTGTGTTTTTCCCAGGAGGAGGAAGTTTCGATGACAGTGATCTGTTTGGTGTCAGCAATGACGATAGCTACAAACCTGATAAAGGAAGTTCCGGAGGTAGGACCCTCGTCAGATATTACTGTCTTTAGAAGTGGCTGATAGTTGACATTCTGCAGGATTTTTCAAGTGAAGCAGAATGTCATGCTTACAGTTTGTTTCTGACAGTCTAGGGCAGTGAAAAAGCCTCATTGTGTTCCTAACATGTTGTAAAATGTCTGATCTATTACACAGATTTATTCTAACACAATGAAATTTTCTATTTTACATCCCAGTTACTTTGTGCAGTTTTTATTTTTGAAACTTCTGCAATCTTCTACGGGTCTCATGTACGAAACAAATGATTCATGTTGGTCACGCTGTCTTCTTATTTTATTTTATTCGGAATACATGCATTTGCTTTCAACCTCCTCTACGCCATGCACTCATGTCTGTGGCAGAGAGTCAAAACGGAAAAAGCTAAAAACGTTTTCTAGATATTAAGCAGGATATTAAGAGCAGCAGCAGCAAAAGCAAATGAGGTGGATTAGCAGTACTTGCCAACAACTGCTGTTACTGTGGAATATGGACTTTGCTGCCAATGTATTAAATTGTCATGATTTTCATGCAGCTACTAGGTATCATTTGTGCCCACAGCATCACAGTCCATGATGATATTTGGAGTTCAAACATTTTTTTTAACCTTCAAGATAAATATGTATTTTTGAATTGAATTCGAATTGAATTGAATTCTATCATGAAGGAGGTTAAATAGTAATTGTCATCATGCAATTTTGATGTTTACTTAAAAAATGCCATAAAGTGACATGTATTACTTTCTGTCAAGGTTGCAGTTCTTTGCTTTTGTTTGTTTTGGCCTTTCACGTGAAACCTGTTAAAGGGCGGGAATGTAAAAACTTTGGACTAACTTTAGAAGTGTGACTAATTTAGAGACTGTATACGATCCATCTGGTCCTAAAACTAGGATGCCACGAGCTTTTAAAGATTCATTTTCAAAGTCTGACCAACAGTTTTTTTCTACTGGAAAAGAAAATGAAATGTTTTTTTAAGTCTTGTTTTGCTCTTTTGCTTTGCTACCGAATGGCAAGTAGGGGACGGAATGTCAGTCATTCCCTTTTTCTTTTCTTTTCTCATTCAACAAAAAGGAAAGACATTTTGTTGTTTGTTTTTATTTTCATTTCTTACACGTTGGCACAACACATTGTACTTTTTGTTAACCTTCACATGAAATTTAGTAAATGGATCGTTAAAAAAAAAAGAAATGTTTTTTCCCTCTTGCCTTCTGCAAGTAACCAGCAGAAATCTCAGCTAAAAGAAAGACACCACGCCTATAAGACTGGTTTTAGCCGGCTCCCCTGCCTCAGTCGGTTGATTCTAGAGCCTCAATTGTCTTTTCAGGTTTGTCGCACTGTTCTGCACGCGTTAATTCTTTGTTGAAATGTTCGTAGTAGACATCTGCATTAAAGTTTCCCATTTTAAAGCCCAAACCTGTGGTTTTTTTATGCTAAACACATTATAGTTCAAACTTTAGTGCTTCATTTTTACTCTTTCCGGCTAAAAAAGCTCTAATCAGGCAAATTTTTTTTTATTTTTACATCAAGGTAGTGCAGTTGACCCTGGATATGACAGTCAAGGTATGTACCTATGCGTTTGAGTACCAGTTTTTTTTTCCGTCTCTAGGCTGAACTTCTCTAGGTTTTAATGCTGTGATGACTTGTTCTTTGACTGAGTCTGTAAGAATAGGAGAGTGACTTGAAACGCCAAGGCGCTGCAAGTGCTGGAGAATAAAATTGAACAGTGGTGTGCAAACGTTTAACATCATTCTCTCTTATTTTTCTTTTAAACGGATCTGGACAAACATTCTCAAGGCTGTGGTCTGTCTGCTTAAAGGCAAAAACGGAGGAAGAATGACTATTTTGCACTATTCATAAGGCATTCTATCTAATTTTAATACCATGTGGCCAGCAGTATAATGTTTTTTATTATGCAAATGTGCTCCAAGTATTAGGTAAATCTTAACTAAGAATTTTGGGTTAAACAAAACAAACTGACTTGCTTTGTTTGTTTTTTTTCCACAGGTGATGCTGACCAGCCTAAAGGTAAATAATCTCTTCTTTAATATGAGCTTTAAATATCTTGTCAAAGCAAGAACCAGTGACTACGATAAGGAACTACTTCTAGTGTACGAAAAGCAAATTCCGATTAATGTCCCTGTTGGCATCCTATGAAAATCAGTGGAACATTTTTTCTGAAACAACAATTTCTCCGCCGAGACCATGCTGAACAAACAATCAAATCAGTTCTACTATTAAAGCTGGATAAGCAAAAAAGGTATAAACTGACTTGATCGTGAAGAGCAACAAACTGGCAGACACAGGAAGTGAAGAACCGTTTAGCTTACAGGAAAAGTCAAATGAGGGCATGTCCGCTGTGTTCGTAGCGTGCAGCCAAGCGCTCCTCCTTCCTGCCTTTCTGTGTGTGAGCTCTCTGTGGGCACAGTGATGTTTCATATTCTACACTCACGCTCTCCAGAGTGTTTGTCGGGAATTTCCAGAGCAGACATGTCGTTTCTTTACCGTAACGCTGCTGTGGATTCACTGGTGTTGGATCACTATAATTGTCTAATGGGAAGTTGGAGGTTTATGCTGAGGTTTCTTGCGTTTCCTTAGTGACGGTGTTGTTTTGGGTGTAATGCTTTTTGCCAGATCCTTCGCACTGGCAGCTCCGGTCTGGTTTCTTGTAGCTAAAGCCCCTGCTACGGTTGTGTGTCGTTGCAGATCCAGACCTTGTGTGGGGCCATATCCTGAAGATGCTAAATGCAAACATGGCAAATGAATTCTTTAACTGGGTGTCCAACATGAAGAAAGTTATAAACCCTCTGTTAGAGAGGGCCATGGAGCTCCTGCAGGCTATGCCATGAGCGAGTAGACTGGCTGAGATGTAGTTTTAGCTGGACCAATTATACTGGCTTTCTATTTAGTTTGGTTGCACTGTTATAATCTGTATCAAAGATTTGGCCTCTTGTGAATTGTATTGCTCCTGTAGGGTTAAAAAACTGGAACAATAGGTGTATTGTGTGAAATAATGTAATTTCCTCTGGCCGCTGACATTAGGACTGTGGGACTACTTTATAGCTCCTTTCTTACATTTTATGCTGTATTTACATGAAGAGGATGTACTGTAAAACATTTTAACTATATGGTGGGAGGGTTCTGTTACATATTTTTTACTGTTTGATTACTTGTTGTTTGTAAATAAAAATGATATGAAAAATAAATAAATAATACTTGTGGTGTTTAACGTAGTTCTTGACCAAGCAGGTTGTAATTTGATTTCCAGTTTCTGCAAAGTGTATTATAGTTATTTTAGAATCTTTCTAGTTCTAAAGATGTAAGTCAGGAATTTGTTGGTTTCCAGCCAATCGGGGAACTGCTGCTGACCCAGCAGAACATTAAGCTTGATGCTCATTTCCAATTTTTTGCGGAAATCTGATTCTATTGTTTTGAATGCTTTTATACCACAAAACTTCTTCTGTTTGAGTAACCTGCGTAAATCCCCAAAACTTTCAAAATATTTAACGATTTATTATATTTGATAATAAAGTAATTGATTAAATGTTATAGCACATTTTGAGGTAAGCTGAGTTCAATTTCTCAAACCACATAAGCTCTTGAATCTGAAACTCTTTAAGAGGACCAGTGTGACAACATGGAGTAGGCTAAAATCGACTTATCTCACTCCAGTCAAAGGAAATTCAAGAACTGATTGGAAATGAGTCACTGACATCTATCAGGCTAGGGTCAGGCTAAGGTTTAAATGCTTATTCTGTGTCCGTGGTTTACGATCCGGTGCACATAAGAAGAAGGTAGATGTCACACACCAGTGTAATGCTTATGGAGGCAGGAATAGGTGATGTGATCCATGGATGGAAGAAGCGAATCAATGGGAGCTGACCGGATTGTCACAAGATCATAACAACGTCCTGGATCAGACTTATTGATGTTCTTATGTTAGTTATGTAAAAGTCGGATAACATGCAACATGACTGCTGACTGCAGATGCTTTTAAAAATATCAGATGTTTTTCCGAGTTGTTTGCTTGAAAAGAACGGAATCATATAGTTTTTAGTGCTGTTAAAAGGTAGGATATGGCTCCGGTTGGATATAGGTTCCATTGGATCACTCTGATTGCTGTTTTTCCCCAATTTCGTAAAAAGAATAAATACATTTTTACCCTCACTTTTTACTTTACCGTGTGAATGAGGAGGACATAAAAAAAAATTGCATATTAAACGAACATTTTCTGGTACTTCCTGTTCATCAGCTCTGAGTAACATTGTGTGTAGCATGGTTGAGTCGCTCCAAACCAAAGCAAATTTAAGCGTGTCTAATTCACATTTTCAATTATTAATACTTTTTAAAGTACCAAAATTGCTTCACAGTGAATGGAAATGTGCCCTAACAGCTCGATCCTACAAATGAATCTCGTACCTGTTGAGATCCAAAAAACTTAAACTTGTTACCACTGGATATGAAATTGGGCATGAAGACCTGCTGTGTGAGCGTAACCTGACATTTGCTTATTTTGTCGTTATGGTAACATGTTTCTGCTCCTTTCTGCGGCTTATAACGGCTAATATTGCTGCAAACAATGCTATTTCGTTGTTGATTTTCTATGTTCAACCGTCATCGCTTTCATGCCTCGACACACCTCTTTTCTGATTGTCTGTTGCTTCATCTCACAGGAGTGAGCACATATTCCCACCAAAGCCGGCATTCAAAACACGTTGCTCACGACCTGAGTCCTTCTTCTGTCTCAGCAGGGCAGTGTAGTGTAAAATGAAGCATATATGGTCTTGCAAAACTAAGATAAATTTAGCATGCATGTCAATTTAGCCCCATAAAGGAGTAGTTAATGCTAAAAATGGTGAACTGTCACCTTATTGGCCCTAGGTTTTAATCAGAGTCAGATCCCGTTTTGGCGCTTTGCCTGTGTGGGAACCTCCGTGCTCAGAGCACATAAGGAGGCAACTCCCTTTTTTTTTTTTTTTTTTTTTTTTTT
>JAVLVB010000486.1:360143-401753 GCA_032876305.1 Orestias chungarensis | reverse complement strand
AAACTTGCAAAATAGGGAAAAAGTTGTAATAACTAGTTGAGAGCATATTAAGCCCAAACTATGAGATTTATTTTCAAAATTATGTTAATACATAAATTCATTATTTGATTTTAAAAGAATTAATTCAAAATATTAGGACACATTATATAAGCAGAAAGATGTTATGTTATGATAATAAAATCATAATAGAAAGAAGAAATATTATGGGAATAAATTGGAAATGATAATAGAATAAAGTTGAAAAAAAATGAGACTATAGTCAAAATATTACCAGAGTAAAAAAAAATCTTTTTTGAAACTTATTCAAAAATCTTTGTTAAAGTAAATAATGTAAACTTCATCCTCTAAGCTTCTAATCTTGTAGTACTATGACTTTATTCTCATATTATTACAGCTTTATTATCCTACTGGTTCAACTTTATTCTCTTAATATTTCCACGTTATTATAATGTTTAATTTTTTTTCTCCTGCTATCTTTATTAATATTTATTAATTAAGCCTATATTGTTTTATTATTCTGACTGAACTGTTGTGTCTTTTACAACTTTCTTCTTGTAAAACTATTACTTTATTCTAGTAAGTCTTATAGGCTAACCCTAATACTCCCAAACCAAACATTTTATTTTTTGCTATTTTATCTTTCTGGTGTTTATGAATGCAATCATTAATGAATGGCTCCAAGTCGACTGGAATCATAGCTTAATATTGTGTGGGTCTTGTCTTTTCTGCAGAAGGTTCTGTATCCATTGCTGGGATCCTTAGTGCTGTGGGTGTTGCTCTGGTGGGAGCTGCATCCGGTTACTTCAGTTATCAGAAGAAGAAGCTCTGCTTCAAAGAGAGAGGTCAGTTTTTATTCTTTACTTTTTCAAATCCTATCACTTATCACTGGTAAAAGCTCTTGGAACGAATGTCTGATCAGGGTTTGATCTGTCCAGGCGCTGCAGAGGGGCGTACCAATGACCAAGTGGTTTAGTCAATAACCCAGGTAGGTTGTTTTCATTAAGAATTTCTAATGAATTGTGACATACTTCAGTTAAAAGGAGAATCAACAATTAATTTGCCATTGGCATTCATTTAGTTGAAGAATCAGTTTTGTGTACTTGTAGTTATCTTTATAGTATGTAAGAAAAACCTATTGTTAACCTTCTTCTCATTCTGTCTCTAAATTAAAGGGTTTTATTGGCTGTTTGTATTACAAAAAACAGGAAGTTTTACAAATCTTGGAAGCCAATGGATATGTTTTACAAATATGAAGCTCAACAGTATAATTGGCATATGACTTTAGTCCCATGTAATGGTATTAAAGTTTTTGGAATGTGCGTGGGAGCTTGGGTTATGAATTTATGCCAAGACCAGACATCTTCCTTAACCCTAAGCAATATCAGTTTATGCATAACCCTAATCTAAACCTGACTAGTAGAACGAAGCAGAATTACAAAAAAGATATTTTGTAAGGCAACGTTTCTGCTTTGATGCCAGAGGTCACTCTGATTTAATAAAGTTATTCCCAAAATTAATATACCATCCACAGATATCCTTTTTATAGGCCTAAAAAAAGGACTAAAAAATAAACAATCAAATATTTATAAGTAATCTAGGATTATACATTCAAAAAATACTCAATTTTAATACATTTAAATTTCTGGTCTACATTCACAATTAAATGACGAAATCGAGGACGATAGATCATACAAACAAGACGATATCTTACAATGTCATAAAGTTTTCATTCAAACGAGCTGTCAGATGTTTTCCATCGATGAAATAAAACTCCAATGAAATGCATCAGCGTTGGTGATTTTAGTATAACTTTTTGTAAATTTCACTTGTAGTAGACTTGTTTATTGTTGTGTTTGTGTCGCAATGTTTAAACGTTTTTATATATAAATTAACAATCAACCCTGAAATCATTGGCTGCTTGCTTAATTTTCTTGTAAAAAACACAATCATCTGCTACCAGAACTAGGAGGAAATATTTGAATTGAATGTAGATTGATTGAGAGCAAACTCTCCCACAAGGAGTTATGAGTATGACACCTGCTGGTGAACTAACGGTACTACAAATAACTTTAAAAATCATCTTTTGATCTACTTTTTGTTTTTTCAGCTATGAGCAACCTGCTCGAGAAAAACCCCTACACCCCGAACCAGAGGCTTGATCCTATTTGTTTCCAGCCAACTGCCTTTAGTAACAGAGAAAAACCAGGAGTTCCACTGATGCAAGTGAAAATTAAAACTGTCTGATCTTTTTTCTCCCCAATTTTGGCAAAATAACTCAGGATAGGGTTGTCTTGTAAGGATTTCAAAATCTCATGTTGTTTAAGGTTTGTGTAACCCCTTCTTCTTTGTTTAATTCGATTTTTGATGGATTTTGTTCTTTTTTTTTTACTGTCAATCTGTTTGCCCCAGTACTTTTTATAAAGCATTGTACTTTGCTTATTTGAGGAAAACACCGTTATGGTGCCGGTTGGCTCTGGGTTCCTGCAGATTATCTAATCCTGTATCACATATAACCCAAAAAGAAGGGAAACGGAAGTTTCATACCTTCCTGTCAAGGGGGATAGTGATTCTTTAACAGAAGATCAAGAATCAAGAATCAAGAATCAGTTTATTTATATAGCGCCAATTTACAACAGGTGTCGTCTCAAGGCACTTTACAAAAAATCAATTAAAATGAAGGATACATTCTAACAAATCAATTTGAAAAAGTTTCCAATCTAAGGAACCCCAGCAGATTGCATCGAGTCATTGACTTGCAGCATTCACTCCTCTGGAATCAGCTCTGGATCTCTATTTAAATATATTGTTAGTTTGGAAAATAGAAAGTCAGAGCAATATGTGTGACTCATTGAGATGTGTTTAGTTTTCTAAGGTTGCTGTAGAAATGATGGAGCTGGGCGGGAATCCAGTTGAAGGAGCTTTAACGTAAACCTCTGATTGTCATGTAAGCAAGGGCTAAATCAAAAAGCACACAGTAGTTGTACAGAATTATATTTTGTATGTGTGATGGATCTTTTACCTTAAAAAAATCAAATAAAAACAACAACAAAAAACATAGAGAGATGTTAAAAAGATTTCTGCCTTTTTTTTTCTGAAGCATTTAACAGGTGGTGTGGAAATAAACACAACAGCAGCATCCAGTTTAAACTAGTACAAGATACGAAACTTGTTAAAACAAGAACAATCATCATACAAGAACACTTAGTCATTCCTAATTGCTAAAATGAGGTTTTGCTGTTTTGTTGTAAAGACTTATATCCTGTTATAGTTAGAGCTTCATTATTTATTTCCTTGTTTAGTGGTCAAATGCTTTCAATCTTTTTGAAATAACTAGCCTTTACCTTCGATGCTGCACTCAGTGCTTTCTTCCTGTTAGAGGGGAATTTTGTCTATCAGTGGATTTCTGTTGTGTAAATTTTTTTAATAAAGTGTTGTACACTAATATTGCCGTTCTACCGACTTTTATCAGGATACGTAAAAAAAACAACAACAATACACTAAAAAAGAATCATCTATCTTTTTATTGTAAAAGTACAAATATTTAAATCCTTGGATTTTCTTAAGACACTTTTTAAAATTCCCCTGCTAATATATTGAAACTTCATTGTTTTTTATATTATAGTAAATGTTAGTTTAACAGAATTTTAATTGTGTTTTTTTTATTGATAATGTTGTAATGGTATTTAATTTAGTACTTTCCACGTGTAAATATGACATATTTTTACGTAAACGCTTAGTTAGAAGGGACTGAAAAATTCAACTATAAATCTGTGAAATTTTTTTTGAAAAAAATTAAATATGTGATTTTATATATGTCTCCTGAGCATGCTCGAGAGTCAGCGTAGACCATTTAAAATGAAAAGAAAACAAACAAACAAACAAAAACTCCTTTTCTCATTGATTTTAAACACAGAACTGTCTTTGGGCTTGGCTGTCTGAGCTAAAAGTAGTTGATCTGGCTTTCACACCAACAGCTGTCATCAACGCAAAACATGTGTCACAGTTTGTTGAAGATATATAGAGCAAGTTCTATTTATAATGGGTTTTTTTGAGTGAAAGAGCATCTATAATTTAAGATAAAGGTCACAGGTGACAGATATATTAAAAGAGCAGCAAAGCTTAACAGCAGGCTATTTAAACTGTAAGAAAATTCTCATTAGACGAAAGGCTGAGTCACCGAGGAGAATTGTATGTTGACAAAGAATTCCAGTTTTTTTGTTGCAAATATAATTTATTTCAAATAATAATACCTTACCCTATTGTTAAGGGAAATTAAATTGACTAAACCTAGTCAGAGTTCATAAAATAATCGGTTAACCTCCAATTTCCAAATGTTCTCGTATGGATTTAGTTCTAGATTTAAACCATTATAGAAAATCTGCTTTAATCTAAACCATTCCACCGCACAGTATGTCTGTATTTTTAGGGTACTAGTACTTCTGGTAGTGTTTATTCCGGTATTACCCTAAATTTAGCTTCTGATCAACTGTGATCAGCTTCTCAATGCCAAAGAAGCATAAGGCTGTCTCCGTTCTTTGCTTTGGCTTTTTTCTCCCCACAATTCTGGACAGTTGCTTTTGTGTCAAAACAGTTCGCAGAGATGACTCGGATGCATTTAATTAGAGGTATAAAGGATCACGAAAAAAAAAAATCAGATTTCATCAAAGAAAACTGAAATTGAGAATCAAGACCTACTGTTTGAACGTAGTCTAACACTTCTTCTGCAGAGCTGTTGTAATGCAACTATGACATCTACAACAGAAAAATGAATAACATAACTTATATGATATGCCACCAAAACATTAATAATGCGATTTATTTCATAATAAAACAAACAAATCCTTTTTCAGGGCACATGTTTGAGACTCATGCCTTGCAATGGTTGTAGCTTATTTGCCCATGACTGATGTGGAAATTGAAAACCGACACTCCCACCTGAGTGGGTCATCAGCAGAGAGATTGCACAATGTTTTTTGCTAAGCCCTTTTCCTGCTAGTTGAATGACCAGTTGGACAAACACATCCAAGCGTAGAAGCAGCTTGGGTCCGTCTTATGCATTACTCCAGCGCTCCAAGCAGACTGAGCTGTGACTTCGAATTTGCAGTGGCAGCATTATAATCCCAGGGAAGATTTCGGAGGTGTCCCAGCCGAACACTGGTGCACCCTTGTGGTCGGCTGCTCTGATCATCTCCAGTCCAGCAGCCTTCAAACGTAGCATGCTTCTCATCTTCCCTTCGGATAAGAAAACCTGCAGGATTCGGAACTGACTGGAGACAAGAAATGTCAGGTAGGAGCACAGAAATGAGAACAGACTCTCTGCTTCTTTAGCTTTAAATCAAAAAGGGGAACCAAGTGAAATCTAACACCTGTCCTCAGACAGAAGGTTACATGGCTCTATATCAAGCCCGCTGTATTTGCTCATATAACAGAACCAGAACAGAGACAAAGTGAGGAACAAACAATCCATATCTATTAGTAATTTTTCTGTACAGTTAAGTTTTTGATGTAAAAAACTTGAGATACTTACACAGAAAAAAAAACTGCCTGCAGCTGGTGAGGCCTTCGTTACATTGGCAACCTCAGACTACTACTGCCAGGGAGCCAAAGTAGTGGCCAGAAGTTTGCGAAGGTATGGAACGACTCGCCGAATAGTCGTCATGGTCACCACAGATATCTCTGAGCAATCAAGGTATGGAGCACTTTCTTGTTGATGTTGAAACACTACACCTTCCTTATTTTAACCCAATAGCTAAATGCTTAGTGTTAGAAAATTCAAAAGAAAAACATCAAAGAATGTAACAGTAACATAATATGAAATCATTTTGTAAGAGGCTTTTATAGTCCAACCTGGTTCACATTTGCTTGCTGTGTAAACATTTCCTTAGAGGGTTTGTTTAAACCAGGCTGGCAATATGGTGTTTATTATGTTCATTTTTCTATTGGGACTTCAATTGAAATTACAAAACAAAACACTTAGAAAGAGACGCGGTATACTCTCTGACTCTTTGAACTCCTTTTCACCAGAAAAACCCTGGAGGGCGTCTTTGATGAAGTCATCACTGTGAACGTAAAGAACAGTGGGGACCGGCTCCATCTCGACATGCTGGGACGTCCTGAGCTTGGCGTCACCTTCACCAAGATCCACTGTTGGAATCTGACCCAGTACAGTAAATGTGTCTTCCTGGATGCGGATACACTCGTGAGTTTGCCATGAACATTTGACTTTGAGTGGTTCAGTTCACCTTGGCAGCTGTGGCTACAAGCACAGACCCTTGACCATTATCAAATGTTTTTCAATGACAACTTAGATACACAATTTAATCATCAAGTAGTCCAGGCTACCACTCATGAAACAGTACTAAATCTTGTCAGTCTACGTTCCAAGAAACACAGTCCAGTGATTGAAATCATGACATAATAAATTAATTGTTATTGACAAACAATCTCAGATAAGCAGGAAGAAGAGGCGACGTGACGAACCAGCATCTGATTAACCAGCATCTCAAGGAACTCTACAAAAAAAAAAACTTCAGCTGAATCCGATCTTACAGATTTCTGTAAGATATTACAGGATATCTTGCAGATAAATTGTTGCCACTGCTTCTCTGGATTAGACTGACTGATAGATGCTTCTATTCAATCAACACCACCAATACCTGATGGCAAAGAACGTAAAATGCCCTTTACTTGGACGGAACGACAGCTGAGGTCCAAACCAGAAACCACTGGTTAAAGTACAGCCTCCTTTCTCCTTAAGAATCAAGAATCAGTTTATTTATATAGCGCCAATTTACAACAGATGTCGTCTCAAGGCACTTTACAAGAAAATCAATTAAAATACATCATTACAAATCAGTTTGAAAAAGTTTCCAATCTAAGGAACCCCGGCAGATTCCATCGAGTCATTGACTTGCAGCATTCACTCCTCTGGAATCGCCAGACCGGCTTGTGCTGTCGTTGACTTTACAGCAATCCCTCATACTGAGCATGCATGTAGCTACAATGGAGAGGAAAAACTCCCTTCTAACAGGAAGAAAGCTCCAACTGAACCTGGCTCAGTACAAGCAGCCATCTGCCACGACCAACTGGGGGTTTGAAAAGACAGAAACCTAAAGTAGATGCTGAGGATACTGAAAAAAAAAACATCACCAAAAAAAAAGGTTAACAAGGCTTAAATAACGGTAACTAAAGCAGATTGGACAAAGGAAGAAAGTAGCAGAGAGAGAAGTGGTCAGATTGTCCACCAGCAGTCTAAGCCTTTAGCAGCATAACTATAGAAAAACTTAAATAACTTAACCCTATAGAGTGAGACATGAAGAACGTAGCGCAAAGGAGAACCGTCTGTCAAGACTGAGTTCCTCCCCCAACCGGATTAGGCTGTCTTCTCTACCTCTTCCTAACTATAAACTTTACCAAACAGGAAGGTTTTAAGCCTAGATTTGAAACTAGACAGGGTGTCTGCCTCACAGACTAAAGCTGGATGCTGGTTCCACAGGAGAGGAGCCTGATAACTAAAAGATCTACCTCCCATTGTCCTTTTATAGATTCTAGGAACCACCAGTAAACCTGCAGTCTGGACATACGTAAGGAGTAATCAGATATCTAATGTATGATGGAGCTTGGTTAGTGAGGGCTTTACATGTCTAAAGAAGAATCTTAAAATCTATTATAAGTTTGACAGGGAGCCAATAGAGGGAAGCTAAAATTGGATAGATATGATCTCTCTTTATAAGGTTCATCAGAACTCGTGATGCAACGTTTTGGACCAAGTGTAGACTTTTAATTACATGTTCTTCTTCTTGCAAATAAAGAGTTACAACAGTCCAGCCTTGAAGTAACAAATGCATGGACGAGTTTTTTAGCATCTAATTTTTGCCTTATTCTTAAGGCGAAAGAAGGATCCATCTGCAGAGATCAAAGTGCAAACATTCTCATTTTTTAAAGGATTTTTCCAATACTCCAATGAATGATTTTGTTTTTGAAATTCTTCTGAATGCAGCAGTAAAGTCTGGGACATAGCTTTACAACACAAAACAACAAACAATGGTATAACTATTGTCTGCCCCTGCTTAATGAACCATTTATAATCGGTCCCCATCAGCATTGAAGTTCAGAATACATCTCTCTAACAGGCTGGTTGTTTTATATTATAGTCTTTCTAAAATGTACATACACATTGATGTATTAGGAATATAGTTCTCCACAAAGTTTTTTTTAAATGTAAAAGACAGTGGCAGAGAGACTTGAACTTTATTTGTGTTTCACATGAAGCTCGTTCATGGAAAAAAACCGAAAAGCTGAATTGTTATCTCCAACATATGAACCCTGACATATTCAGGTGGACATTGTTCTTGTGACTTCTCTGCCTCTGAAGCTAGCGATACCATGGCTGCAGACATGTTTGAAGGCTAAGCTGAGTAAATATGTGCTTCCTGGGGTCATATATGCACACAGGATGTTCACTGTGGTTATTAAACGTCTCTCGTCTGAAGTTCTCGATTGATACATTCAGACCTTCTATCTTTTTTGAATAGCTGTTTCAGATTTTATCACTTGTAGAAGTTCTGCAGACCTTGAGGATTTTATTTCAGGGAGGACAACGTTATTTTCAAGGAATATACAAAGGCGTTTCTTTTTTAAATTACAGATAGGAAGGAAACGTATAAGAAGAAGTAGAACAACAAAATTGCAGACATAACATAACATAAGGGTTCCATTATTCACTCTGTAAAAACATTGCCAGCGACTGACACCCCCCTAAAATTACTTAAATATAGAGTGAAACACTTATATGTACAATTTAAATGAATTTATGTTTTAAGAATTATATTTAATTATTTAGCTCAGTGGTTGAAACAGTGAATTAAATCATTTAATAAGACATTTAATTGCGCTTTCATTTCATGATATATAAATTTATTTATTTAACTTTTATTTATTTAAGTGGTTTTCACAATGACTCCGGAAATCGTTTCATTACCTCCTCTCTGAAATCGTGAAATTAAAACATTTATGATCCTGACTCTTGTTTTTTTATCCCACACAGAGTTTATCTGATTGTGCAAATATGAATATCAGCTCATTGCTAAACTCTTACTAGAATAATAGTAATCAAAAGCTTCAGTTTTATGTTTATTGTTGATATGTTTCCTTTGTGGTATTGGTTTAACAATTCTTTTTCTAACGTTTAAAAGTTTTTGTGGAGTTTCGGGCACTTGGTAACTACAGGTCAACTAGGGATTTGGATTTCCTTT
Organism: Orestias chungarensis; assembly: GCA_032876305.1. Taxonomy (NCBI): domain Eukaryota; kingdom Metazoa; phylum Chordata; class Actinopteri; order Cyprinodontiformes; family Cyprinodontidae; genus Orestias; species Orestias chungarensis. The sequence goes on along the minus strand of JAVLVB010000486.1, from coordinate 392,499 downwards.
CTCCAAATAGAAATTAAAGCGATCAACTGAGGTCTCTTTCATAGGAATCCTCCAAGCATTTATTTTGCTTATGCACAGAACATTTTAATCCAGTTTTCGAGTTGTAGTTAAGTGGCATAAAAGTTTTATCCCAAAGTAAAATTACAATTGAAAATGTGTATTTATCCACCCTGTCTCTCTCAGGTACTTTGCAATGTAGACGAGTTGTTCCTAAGGGACGAGCTTTCAGCTGCTCCCGACCCAGGATGGCCCGACTGTTTCAACTCTGGTGTGTTTGTCTTCAGACCTTCGAGGATCACCTATGCCAGCCTACTGGATCATGCCCTGCAACACGGGAGCTTTGATGGTAACCATTTAGAAACTTGTTTAGGCTTGCAGGTGAGGAAAAAGCTGAAGGTTTAAAGCTTTGAGGATTGATGTCTCAGGTGGAAACGCTCATGCAAAGTCAAGGGAGCCCTCTCCTGAAGCCCTTGACTAATTCAGTGGGCAGGAAACTAGGGGAAACGCAAGAGTGCTTCACCAGCATTGGAGTAAAACGGCTCTGCAGGTTTGAAGGTGTAGTAAATGAAACCAGTTTGTGCAACAGTTCCGAAATTCACATGTAAGTTGGTAAAGTCAAGATGTTCAAAAGAATCAAGTTTAATAAGCAGCTTTTTATTTACAGATGATTCAGTAGTGGAGCTGATTTCGAAAGACCTCACAATTCTTGGATATTCGGACAAGCGAAAACAAAGACACATCATTTTAATGTATTTCATTTTTTCAGAAGAATTACGTTAAGGATCATTTTCCTGCCACTTGATGTAGTAAACTGACTGTTCTAAATTTAGCATTTGATGTCATTCTAGATCAGTGCCATTGTAATCTGTAGAATCATCAGCAGAGGCGGCTTAGTGGTGATACGTGGAAAGACTGCACACTTTTCCAGCTGTCTGTCAGCGTTGTGATTTAATCTGTTTTGGTTTTACTCGGATAAAAGTACGATTAAAGTGATTTAAAACCTTGACAGGATGAATAAGGATTCCCTCTTGTTTTCACAGCTAGAATAGAGAAAAAAAACCTGTGTGATGAGAGGACCAACGTACTCTGCTCATTTCTTGTTGTTATATATTGTCAGGAGGGGATCAGGGCCTCTTAAACTCATTCTTCAGCAGTTGGAGTGTACAAGACATCAGTAAACACCTGCCATTCATCTACAACCTATGTGCCAACTCTGTGTACACCTACCTCCCTGCTCTCCAACAGTGAGTGTGTCTGCAATGATTTTTTTCCTATTCTATAAGAATCACCTGGTAAACTTAAATCACATCTGGTTTCATTCTGTTTGAAATATGGATGCCACTTTTATATCCTACGTTATAAAAGTTCAATCATTCACATTTCTTGTTTTTAAAGCTCATACGCTTAAAGATTAATACAAGTAAAAGTAACTTTCATGGTTTGGTGTAGCACTGTAATCTTAAATGTCTGTTTTCATTATCAGGAATTACAAAGTAATTAGAAAAACATCAGTCTGTGCAAAAGGATTCTATGTAATATGTTTCACTTATGCTACATTTAAACATTACACATTAACACATGCTTAATTGTGATAAGACACCAGCAGCATCTGGTTGACTTACCTGAGGGAACAAAATGGGAAGTAAGAGTTGAAAAAATAGTTGTGATCAAGGCAATTAAGGGACAGAAAAATCAAACAAAAGAACTTTAAATTCAAAATAAATGAGTATTGAGCTTCAAGACCTGCAGTGTGGCGTTCCGAACATTCTGTTGTTCTTCCTGCAGGTTCGGACACCATGCAAAGATAGTCCACTTTGCAGGAGCAGACAAGCCGTGGAGCTCACAGAGGGATGGCTGCCACTCGCAAATTATGGAACAGTTTGAGTCTCTATGGTGGAAGGAATATGACTCTCACACAACATCATCTGCTCCAAACACTGACCCCACTCCAAATAGACAGGTACTCAAACTATTTACCATTGAAGGGACTGTTTTTCTCTTCAGCAGCAGCCAATGATTGAAAGGAATGGGTCTGGTTCAGCTCTTTTCTTTTATGGATCTCATCCAAAGCTGCCATCACTCAGTACTGTAGATGTAATCCAACTAGAGAAAATGTCCGTTAGACTCCTAGAGGAGCTATGGAGCACCACAACTCAAGTCGAACATTTTGGCCTTATGCGCTCATGAAACATATGGTGGTGGAAGCATCATGCTTACGGGAGACTTTTCAGCAGTATCAGGAATCTTTGTCAGACTTAATGGATGGAGCGAGATCCTGAAAGAAAACCTGTTGAATATTAAGGAAGAATAAAGACTGGGGTGAAAGATCAACTTCCGGCTATTCAAAAGTCATAAAAATATGGCCAGAGCTGATCATCTTGTTAGATTTGAGAGGCCTCTAGGTGACAGATGACTCAGAAACGTGGATCAAACTGCTCTTATCATTGATCCCTGCATAAAATTACAAAATATTTGTTTTTATTCTACAGATCCAAGAACAAGAGGTCAGGAAGCTATTTACAGGAAACGTAGATAGCACCAGTTCACTGCTAGCACATTTTTCTCAATCCTCTCACAGTCTGCACGCACATGCTGAAGAAATTATGGTAAGATGAAGCCGTGTTGTTGACCTGCATCACAAAAAAATACTGAAAGAGCAAGTAGGTTTAGATACCTTGGAAATTAGGACTCATACCTGATCTGACAACTTCCACAGTTACTATAAAGCATAACATTAGAAAAGATTGATGGAAACGACCTCATTTAGCAAAAACAAAAAAAAGTTTTTACCTGGCTTGAGTGGGTTTCATGATTTGTTCCAATCGTTTCACAAGCTCCTCACATCCTGCAAGTCTTTGTAAAACAACTTAAATTAAAACAAAAGCAACTTTTAAGCAAGATATGCAAACTCTTTTAGGTCAACAGTTTGCTGAACAAAAGCCCATTTCTCAAAACATTTCTATATACTTGAGATATGTAGGTTGCTTTTTTTAGACTGACAGACATACTTTGTTTTCCTTGAACCTCTTTGTAACTAGTTTGGCAATCCAGTCTTAGAGAGCATAGTTCTTCAGGAAGTGAGCCTGCTGTGGCCAAAAAAAGAAGAAGACGGTTAGCAACAATACTCACATAGGTCAGGATGTTTAAATAACAATCTCGCTTTCAATTTCTTGTTTAATACGTTATTGTTGGGTTGAATAGCTGAAACTATAATGTTTAAACGTTGAAAAGTATGGAGTACTTGCACCCACAGCTTTTAGATTTATACGCTCAGGCTCACAATTATTGGAATTTTGGGTACCAGAAGTACATTGACATATAAATACGAAGACGAATGTCTGAGTTTTGCATACACCTTTTTGACAGCGATCTTACTCCATAGAAAATGTGCTTCAAATAAAAACAGTGACCATGAAAAAAAACAAATGTCTTTGCTGATGAGACCTCTCAAGACCTTGTCGAGTAAAGCGAGAAGCTGAAACAAGAGCACTTCAATTCCTTTGACTGTGTTTAATTTCATACTCTTCTTGTGAGTAGTCATTAAAACATTTGCTGATAAAACCAATAATTAGCCAAATGAAAGACTGTATTAGTACAGCTACTTATGTTTGGAATATATCATGGTAATTATGACGGCTGCTTATTAGACAGGCCAAATGCCTCTTGTTGGTTCCATCAGATCAAGATCTCTGCTCCACTGCATTTACAACAATCTCTGAGCAAAATCACATTACGATTCATTTCAGCTCGACGATGTGTGTTTATGTGAGATTTGTAAGACCTCTGCTGACTCAAGAGGGTACAGCACAGTCAGTAACATAGCTGCCATCTTCAAAGTGTTCTGACACAGATGCCACTCCCCCGGAAGAGGCGCCAGTCCTGGAGAACGAGTCACCTTCACCACCAGAGACAACAGGGGTCAATGATCCACCTTCAGCAGCTGAAGCCCTAGAGGACAGTGAAAGAACTGGAGATGGTGATGATCAGCCGGTACGGAAACTTATTCGATTTTCACATATTTCATAACTAAAGTCATCCCAAAATAAGTCAATTTTATTTTCAATTGCAAAAAAACAGGAATTTAACCCAGTGACAATGTAATCTATCCAATTCAAATACGTTGAATTGTATTGATTGGAAGCAAATTTAATTCCGTTCTTTGATATATATTAGGGCCGTCATTGTTTTAGATTGGCTTTAGCCAAGTTCCAGTTGACTCAAATTAGTTCTGGTCAGTTCAGTTGATTTCAAATTTTCTATGCAGTAACCCTGAATGAATATTAAAAAAACAAGTGCCAAATATATATATTTTGCACTGTCCAAGAAAGAAAGAAATGAAATTGGTCATCAGCAAACAGCATTCCGTCCCTTTAGAAAAACGCAATTCTGCGTCCACAGAAAATCCCACAAAATCAAGGAAAGGGCGCGCAATGTGCGGGGGTGTGCATAATCACAGAATTATGTGATTTTGCCAAATTTTACTGATTCCGCATTTTTTTGGGGGAAATTTTAAATAATTTAATATTTTCTTACTTTTGACTCACACTAAAACCCCCAACCAAAAGTGGATGGTCCGGCGCGTCTCATGGTGACGTCTTCACGCATTTCAGAGACACGTTGACACCTCACTGAGCGGGTTGGCGGCCCTTCAACGGGTCAGCCACATTGAATGTGACAGAACCTCCTCATAAATCAATAAAAGTAAATTGACTGAACTTCATACAGCGCCTTACTACAGGGTGCTTTACGTTAGTTATAATTGTTTTTTTTCTTAGACATATTCTGTATTTTATAAATAAGCAAAGTTCATATTTTGTTCTTTTCCACTACGTTGTATATTACCTTAAATGGTTCAAGACTCTAAATTAGTCATGTTTGCTGCATAATATAGGTAAAACAATGTGTGGGAGAAGCACGTTTATTTTTCCTACATTTGTAAACAACAATTCTTTTGTTTTTTACACTTTTTCGCATATTTTGGCACTTTCCTGCATTTTTGGCACTTTCCCGTATTTTCACTGCAGAAAACGGGACGGAATCCCACAGAATTCACCACAAATTCAAGGATTTGTGCCTCCATAATCAAACATTTTTGCCTGTGTTTTTCTGGGGGGACTGAACATTATAGTGAGACGGAAACGATCCATAATGATTCTGTTTTTGTTTCTATCACAGACTGAAGTCAGAGATGAGGAGCATCGTAGGATGTGGGAGGTCGGACAGGTGGACTACCTCGGCAGAGATGCTTTCCAGAACATCCAGAGAATTCTAGACCGCTTTCTGGAACCACAAAATGACAGCTCTCTTCCTTAAAGTCACCCGTCTCCCAAAACTCTGTGTGCGCCGCAGTACCGGCTTCTTTGATGCAAGGCTTGGATTTGGTAGTGAGCCGTTGTTGTTGTTAAAGTATTTACACCCCTGAACTTTCATTGGAAAGTGGAAGAAAAATAATACATAAATATTCAATGTCTTTACAAAAATAGAACATCTCCACAGCATCATGCTGCAACCAAAAAAAAGCAGTGAATGTTGGTGGGATAGGTAGATCCTACTTTACAATATGGAATTAAACTGAATGTTTAGTGGATGGATGACTTCTTAGGCTTTAAGTGAAGGTCTGGATTTGAATAGGACCATCATGTCATTCAATTGAATCCCTTTTTTTTTTATTGAACCAACCAAACCATCAAATAAAGAACACAGTGAGGACATTTTTCATAAAGAGACAATGAGATGAACGTTTGCTACGTTCTCTAAGACTTAAGTTTGCACTGCACACCAATGTGAAACACAACTGACTTTTTCACGGCTGTCTGACAAACCCAATTCTGATCTTTTTACCCCTAAATAAAAATCAGATTTGTGCCACATCTATTTGAGGCACTGAATAAGTCTGAACATTCATGTTGCATTTATCCACTTTTGAATTATTGATGTAATAAGAATCCAGACGTGGTTAATTGCTGAAGCGAGTAGTGCTAAGTTTTGCTGTTGGCTTCCCATTACTCAAACACTTTAAAGTCTGTCCAGTCGGATTTTGATTGTATTTTGTAGGTGTGAAATAGACTACACTATAAATGTGTAACTGTAATTATTGAAATAGTGTTTAGCAAATGTTTAGCATTTCATATTACCTATCATCTGTATTTGTCTCATTCATTGCTTGCTTGTAAAGCTTGCACGCCAACTTAATGTCACTCATTTCATGCTGCTGATGATGCAGCCCGTGGCTAGGCTCAACATGTGGGGTAAAAGCTGCTGATTGGTTGTGAGGCTTTAGCTCAAAGCTTTCCTCAGGCTGATGAAATGCTAGAGTGAAAACTAATGCTGTGTCCGGGGTGGGTGCGGGCCTAAAATTTGTAGACCCAGGCCCACCCAGGCCAAACAGTAGTCCCACGGGTGCTTTAGACTAAGAAAACCAACAAAATTGTTGCTAGAAAACTCAAACAAAATTTCAGCCTGCATGTTTTTATTGATATGTAAAGTAAGTATCCATTCAACAAGAATTCTTATATTTGTAATTCAATTGAAATACCACCGTTGTACTATCTATCATTCTGTATAGATGCTACAAAGTTATAGGATGGAATGGGTTTTAGAACAAGGTGATCTATTTTTATAATATAAACCATTTTTTTAAATGAGTATTAGTTTGTAGAACTCTATTTTTTCGGATTGGTGAATGAAAAGGTCATTGAAAAAAAATATTTAAAACCCGCTAAGGACAAGATCAACCTTTATTTAGGGTCTGCCTTTGTCTTTGTCAGCAGGGGGCACTGTGGCTCTTCATTCAAAGTTGTTCAATTATAACATGCTGTCACTGAGGCAGTAATGCAGATTATTAGATGTCTAACTGCAGTCAACAAACTGCTGAGCAATCCTTATCAAATAGTGAGCAAAAAGTGTGCATGTCAACTTCATGGGCATTCGTCCTGAACCGTGTTGTCACAGTGATGGAGTGGAAGGGAAAAGTCTGCAGCAGAGCTTGGACTGCTGCAGGGGAGACTGTTCTGACTGATTAAGATTAAAGAGTGTTGATCTGAGATAAAATGCTGCTTTTTTGTGACAGCCACATTGATTGGGCTATGAGAAGTGAAAAGTAACCGGAGAACGGTCCCTGAAGGCGCAAACGTGTTGCTATCTTAAATGTTAAGCACCAACTGATGGTTTTGCTGGATAGACTGGAAAGGCAGATGGTAGAAGATGTAACTGTAACAGTTTACATTCAGTTAACATGGAAAACTCTGTGAAATCAGCATCAATGGACAGCAGTGGGAAAGTGGATAGATCAATGAAATGTAATTTCAAATTCATATCTACATGCAAAAGTTTTTTTCCCCTTTCTCATTGTGCCATTTTAATATTCAAATCAGAAATGACCATAGATTGGAAATAATCATAGTTTTCTCCTTATTTGACAATAAATCAGACTAAAATTCTCTGCTTATGCTCAGTTATAATTACCAACATTATTATTGCTTTTTAAACGTCAGAAAAAAAGACGTACACGTAATTTTGGGGAAAAGAAATTGTGTCAAATATCAAATCACAAATTAAAAGTATGTACACAGAAAATATATTATTTTTTGAATTAAAAGGTTCTTTGCAACAAGTAATCTTCACTTGCAATCATTAGTGCAGAACATGTTAGTGGCAACAGTGGAATGGAGACACTTTAAAAAAAACTTACCGAAGCAGATAAAAGGCACTTTGGAATGACAGCCTCCATCTCGAAAGTGAATTGTTTACAGTGTAAAAATTAACCTTTATCCTTGATTTGGAGATCAAATGTTGATCAAAATATCACAATCATAGTTAACTCTAGGTACTGAAGGTTTAACTTTGGCGGTGAGAAACAGTCAATTGTCTTTATAAGCATGGTTGTTTGTGCACAGATCAGTAATGTAGATTGTTAAAAAGATGTGTCCTAGCACAGAGCCTTGGGGTCCACACCTATAAAATTGGAACTAATTTAAGCAACATGTACATATTCCATGCAAATTGCCAAGTAATCTGCAAACCAATAACAATATTGTCAAAGATGTTTGAAGAATGTCAAGCAAGAGAGATTTAGTTTTGGATTTTTACTTTTCTGACAAGGTGGCTGGACCAGTAGCTGAAACTGACTAAATAATACCTTTTTAGCTCAAACGTGACTTATTAGGCTTTATATTAACAAGCTGGGGTGTTTGGAGGGGGTGCTTGAGAATGTAGTTTGACAGTTAACTTCTTGGTTATTTCATTTGACCTGCAGGTGCATGTCTTGGAAACTTGGATGAAGATAGTGCCGGTACTTTCAATTGATCACTACCTGGCAGTCAGGTGGCTTTGATGATGAATGGTGTTAGAGCTTGTTTCGCATCTGCACTAATTTTAGGTGAGAGCTCAACCAAGGTCACCTATTCTGTTAATAACCTAAAAGGACAGTTTAAGTATCTCAAGCCAAAGGGCATAGGTCTCGATTTACTACTCAGTCTGTGTTCATACCCTCATCTATAGTAACAGGTTCTGGGTAGTTTTACTAGTTTAATTAAAACATTCCTTTGAAGGTACAAGACACCATTCAGCTTTTCCACTCAGATTTAAACTTTTTGTTAATTGATGCTGAAACATGACGCAATGTTGCCTCAAGACCTTTTTGTTTCTCTTTTCTCTGAAAACAATACTTAGATAGCTTCATAATTTATTCACCACCATCATCAACATACTGCAGATCTAGTACTGTTGCTCAGCTTTAGGAAACCACTGTTTTTCCCCTTTTCTGATCTCAGATCTCTGCAGCATGCATGATGCATGGCTGTATGAATAACCAAGTTCCAAGAAGCAAACTGTGAGACATATTTAATAATTAGTGAAGTGCTCCAACAGCAAAGGGAAGTAGAAACTGTAAATTCGTGTCCTGGTTTGATTTCTCCATTTTAAATTATGCTTTCTATACTGGTCTGTGTTGCAAAGTGTGGTCTTGTTTCTGGATTTGTGGACAGCAAAAAGCTTTTAATCTAATAAGAATATGTTGCCAAGTATTTTTTTTAATTTTTTAACTGTTTACAAATTTCTCAAGATACATCTATTGATCAAATAGTAAAAGATGAAGAAAAGGCAGATTTAGCATAGTTATGTAAAAAAGGCACACCCTAATCAACATTTTTAAATATCCACTTCACAAATTTTTGTTTTATTAACCTCTCATAACCTCTCGGAGTACAAATTCCCCATAAAAAAGGGAGAAACCTCCAGCAGAACCTGGCTCAGTACAATCAGCCGTCTGCCACGACTAACTGGGTTTTGAAAAAAACAGAAGACTGAAAATAGATGCAGAGGATACTGAAAGAAATGGTTTATAGTAGTAGTTGTACAACATAGCTGGCAGCATCTCATCCCATGTTCTCCTCCAAGAAGCTGTCTCAGCTAACAGAACCCCAGACCAGGTGGATCTACTATGGAGAGAAGAACACTAAGAGAAAACAAAAGGTTAACAAGTTTGAAATAATGGCAAATAAAGAAGATTGGAGAAAGGAAGAAAGCAGTAGAGTGATAAGTGGTCAGATTGTCCTCCAGCAGCCTAACCCTTTGGCAGCATAACTATAGAAAAAACTTAAATAACCTAACCCTGTAGGGTGAGACATGAAGAAGGTCTGTCTGTCTAGACTGAGTTCTTCCCCAAACCGGATTAGGCTGTCTTTTCTACCTCTTCCTAACTATAAGCTTTATGAAACAGGAAGGTTTTAAGCCTAGATTTGAAACTAGACAGGGTGTCCGCATCACAGACTAAAGCTGGAAGCTGTTTCCACAGGAGAGGAGCCTGATAACTAAAAGATCTGCCTCCCATTCTGCTTTTAAAAATTCTAGGAGCCACCAGTAAACCTGCAGTCCGAGAGCGAAGTGCTTTGTTAGGGACGTTAGGAGTAATCAGATCTTTAATGTATGATGGAGCTTGATTAGTAAGGACTTTACATGTCAAAAGAGGAACCATAAAATCTATTCTGAACATGAAAGGGAGTCAACCATGTATGGGAAAGTGGAAGACATTTGAACATATTTACAAGGCATCCTCTGTGGCTTTTAAAGCAGGGGCATAACTTTGAGTGTGGAAGAAACTTAGTATTTGAAAGAGGTTGAAAAAAGGTCTTCGCCTAACTTATACCATTGTTGTCATTCTCAGCTGCATTCAGACACAAGGTCCATAGATAAAAGGGAATGTGATAAACAGTAAGGAATCCTAAACTCCTCCATATGCTGGAGTAACTGCTTTCAAATGCCTAATGTGTGGCAGCCATTGCATGATTCATGCTGAGAAATGTCTAGTTAATTGGATCAGAGGTTCCACCAGATTCTTATGACCCGTAATTTGTGAGATCGAGATAATTGGGAATTGCATGAGTAATGCCAGTCAGCTGTAGAAAGGCAATATGAGGTGCCCTTGTTTCAAAGCATTTTTTAGTGGGACGGGCTGGTTTCCACTGAAAACTGGGCCAGCGACTAAACCAGAATCCCACAATTAGTCATGAACGTAATGAAGTTTAATGGATCTGCACAGACGTTAGAAGCCAGGTCACCTCCAGATGTGTCAGGATGTATTAAAGAGTTTCACACCTGGGAATGTTTCTAGATTTAATGTTCTGTATAATACTGAATCTAATGAGAATCAATGATAACCAAAGCAGACAAAATAAATAAATATTTTGCCACATTGTATATAACAATTTGTTTGCATATATCACCAACTTGGATTGTATGCATTCTAATTATATTGAACACATAGATATCAAGGGAGAATATGAAGAAGGAGTTTCATCTTGAATGTCACTCTGCAAACAATTTTAGGGGGAAAAACGGCTTCAAATTTTGAGAAGAATGGTTCCTTAACCAGCAAGCTGGTGTTGTCAACAATGACTGGAAGTTGTAAGCTTTTTTGTTATGGAATATCCTATTAATTTGAAATACATAAAATACAATTAGACAGGATAAATAAAAAATACATTTGAATACTTTTTTTTTTTTTTTTAAATAGTGTCATTTGCATGCATACCTATGTTTACAATGTTACATCAGTGAAGCCTGGATGTGGATGGAAGCTGGTGTATATAGAAGCAACAGTAGCATTTTTCAGGAACCTTTTCTCAATTCTTTAATAACATTTTTTGCAAGATGGACAGTTAAGTACTCCTTTAAACTTAAAAAAAAAAGAAAACTTCATTTAGACCACATATTTCCTTGGGTTAAAATATTGTCTGTCTGTTTCAAAATCTAACATGGTTTGTTTCAAATGTTTTCATTCACATGGAAGCCTACAGGCTTATAAGGCAGTTTCCAGGATGGAAAACATGGACTTCACCTGCCAAAGGAATGGTGAGCAATGTTTGTGAAGCACAGACAGTCTGCTTAACCTCTGAGATGTGATGGCTACCAGGATCGACAAGGAGAGTGTCAGATACTCCTTGTTCTGACAGTGAAACTGATGATCTAACGGGGGCTCTTCATATGGCTCCAGATGTGTCTTCTCAAAAAAATTAAAAAAATTAAATTGTGGCTGTATTCCCAGAGTGATAATAACAACTTTGAACTCTTGAAGAATATTGGTGACCTAGTCCCACAACGCGGAATACTTATCTGCTAAATGTTGAAGTTTTTCCTTTTTTGCTTTCAAAGCTTGTGAGATAATGGTAGTTTGTATTTTAGAGGATAGTTCAGGATAATTCAACAAAGGCCTGTTAAATCTTGCTCAGTAAATAATATGCTAACTGTACAGTTAAAGGTAAGTACTTTTCCCAAAATGGGAATCTAAAAACCATAATGCTGTTATTTTATCAATAGTTTTATTCATCATTTTTTAAACACAAAGTTCCCTGGTAGAAATGCTAGATTGCACTTACAAGCATTTGTAGCAGATACATCTAAAACAAAGGTGAATATATTTTTTACTAATTTCAGACAGTGAAATTCAAGTATTTAATACATTCCATATACATAAAGTAAAATAATTCAAGCCTTCATTGCTTGTAATTTTCATGATTATGGCTTACATATACTGTAATTATTTGTTTCAAAATCTGAATATTACATAATATGATCATTTAACACTTGCTTTATTGACGTCACTAAGATTTGAAAATTCTTTTCCTTTCCCAATGTTGATTTTATGTTTGTATCAGTACTGTATGACAAAAACCTCTTGACATGTTCTCTGAGGAAAACCTAAGTTTGGTTTTGCAGCATTACTCTATTCATCTTCTAAACATACCAAATGAATAGGTAGAGAAAAACCCACACCCAACAAAATTTCTCTCTACAAAAATATACAATGTTAATACAAATAACTTTTGAGCTTTAAAGGAAAAACTTTTTCACAAACATCTTTAAGAACAATTATTGTTATGTAGACACACTAATGCCATTATCAAAAGATTTGCATTAAAAAAGTTTTTATAGCAGACAGAGGCAGTGGTAGCTACCATACATTACATACTGTGATAAGTTTATTTTACTTTGCAAAGTCATCATAAAGGTGCTTACAACATAAATAGAAAACAATGTTTTATTAGGATGTGGAAAACTGGTCAGTCAAAAGAAAAAAAACTAAACAAAAAAAACTAAATAGATCACAACTCAGAAAATTAGACATGTCAGGATGTTGCAGACAAAGACTCAGAAAGTCCCTCAGCTGATACCAAATCTTTCTATACAAGGTTTGAAAATGGTTTGCTGAAAGATTGCAGAATAAATAATAAAGTTTAAAAAAAGAAGCAAAAAGCTTAAACAAAGGAAATCTGCTTTCATTTCATAAATTGAGACATACATCTGATATATCATTCAGAGCATCAGTTAAGTATGAAAGTTATTAAAAAAAGTTCTTACTTCCACCCCACATTGCTTTAGATGACCAACAACAAGTAGTCCTTTTGACACTCATCCAGTCATACATCTAACATATTTTAATTTATTTTTAAGTTCAATAAATTAGAACTGTAAAGACCTATTATTATTAAAGAGACTTGAGATTAGATACAGTTGGTGACATGTTGTGGAAGGCATTTGATTTATATAACAGTCAATGGCCTGGTGAAATGACTTAAAAGACTTTGACACATCTAGATGAACCTTTAGCAATATATAATTTGAACAATTTAATGCATTACTCTTTAAGAAGCTGAACTCTGTCTTGACACTGTGTCAAAAGGTATTGTAAGAAAGATCCGTCACTAAATTTGTGTGCTTCTTATCCCTGGGTTCAATGTTTTACCTGTTTTATTATAAAGTTTTTCCATGATAGGACTTTTAAGAATTTGAAACTCTGACACATACAAATACATATTTTTATATGAAGAACAAAATAAAAGGTTTAAACCATGAAACAAAATCAAACTATTGCCCATCTTTCCATTAAAGCACAATTACCACGTTCATAACATAAATAAAACTGTCTTTGGAGCCATGGTTGTCTTAAATAAACATGGTGTACTCTCATTTAGTCTCATTTGTGAGACTAAAGTTGCTAAGGTAATAAATTGCATTGCTGCTGTAATAACTATAAAAGGCAATTGAAAATATGTAACAAGCTGCAGCTTATAAAGATCAATGTGGACCAAAAAATTATTGTAAAAAAAAATGGAATGAATGCTATAACTAGAAGTTTTGTAACTGTCTCATTTATCATGCTGCCATAGATGAACATCCGTAAAATAAAAGTCTGGCTTTTCACATACACCCAATTTCCTCCTTTCGTTCTAATAAAAACATTAGGAATTCCACTTTTTTGCAGACTTTATACATATCTTAAATATATCTATTACAAAATAATTTATTTCCATCTTAAGATGTTTGTGATAAAAAAGGGGAAATGATGGAGATGATATCAAGACTATTAGTGAAACTTCAACAAAACATAACTTGTAAATAAGTTTTTGTATATCCAAATTACCTGAGCAAATATGTATTTACATACAGATCTCTAAAACCTTGTACAAACAAACCAGGTACGGTGCACATTTAAGCTTTAGGTCTCTAAGTCAGCCACTGTATGTTTGATTGTGAAATCATGATCACAATTTTTTACAGCAGCTTAAATTGTGTTTATTTTTTGCTTTATGTTTATTTAGTTTGTTTTATTTGTTTCTGATATGTATTTTATTTAGGCAGTTGCTTGGGCATAAAGTATGGCTATTGCTATAGATGACACAATTCTTTAGAACACATTTAGAAAAGTTGTTTTAGTGTCTATGCCAGCAGTATTCCTGGCAGTACAACGGTAAACACCAGAATCTCTTTGGGTGGGACTCTGAATAATGAGGGAACCTTGTGGATGGAGGTACTTGTTTCCAAAAAGGCGTGGCTGTGCACTTACAACCATGCGGGTTTTATCAGGTGTTTCCCAAGCGACCTCTGCTTTAGGAATTCCAGAGGTGACGCAGTTTAACTGAACAGCAACTCCATGCTTAGCGTAAGTCACAGAAGGAGGGCCACTGGTAATTCTGGGATGGTTTGCAATGATATTGACTGACACAGAAAGCAAAGAGCTGCCATATTCATTAGCAGCTCTGCAAGCATAGGGTCCTCGATCATATACTGATGCTTGTCGAATAGCAATTGTGCCATTTTGCAGTATAGAATATCGTCCAGCTTTTTGGAGCCTGTTAAGAACCACACCACTGGGCAGGGTCCATGAAAGTTTGAGTGGCTCACCAGTGGTTTGACAATGAAGGAAAATTGCTTCACCATCGACAACGTTAACAGGGGAAATATATTGGTTCAGAATCTGTGGCTTTCTCTCTGGAGAAAGTGTGATTGTGCTCTCAAAACGTCCATTAGAACTATGTCCCACGCAGCGGTACACACCAGCCTCAGAAACAGATGGGTTGCTGATGATCAAAGAGCCATCAAGATGGTGAAAAAACTTAGAAATGTGAGCACCGGGGGGAAGAGGTGTGCCATTGGGTAGGATCCAAGTAAGAAGTGATAACTTCAACCCATCAATTGAGCAATTTAAAGTAACTGTATTCCCTACCCTTAGGAAAAAGCTTTCTTTTTTAGGAAGTTCCATTTGTGGCTTGTCCTGCATTTCTTTGACATAGAAGTTGACCAACATTCTGACCTCATCTTGTTCATTACGAGCAACACAAGTCATCTGTCCTGAGTCTGTCTTCTTGACTGATCGTATTTCCAAAGTACCATTCTGATGAACTGTCATACGATTACTGTAGTATGGTGCAGGAAGGATTACATTTCCTGGCAGAATCCACACGATACGAAGTGAAGGGTTTCTGTTTGTCCCACAATCCACCAGTTTTCGCTCACCCTGAATTGCAGTCACTTTAATGGTATTAGAAGTTCCTATTAATCCATTGATAACAAGAGGAGCTGCCAGAACCTCAACTCTGGTAAATTTATTGTCTTGGCCATAAATGTTCCTTGCTATGCAGGTGTAATTACCTCCATCAAAATGCTGAACCTTTTGAACAACCAATGTCCCATCTTTAAGAACCTTGTATTTGTGTAATGCAGGGGAAATGGGTCTGTTTTTGGGTGACATCCAAGTGATCACAGGTACTGGGTCACCATTTGCATTACACTGTAGTGTTAATGTCTCACCAAAGAGAACTCTAACAATGTTTTCATTTTTATCCTGGATTTCGGGTAAGGATGTTCCACCTTTCACCCTGACTCTCACCTTCATCTCATCTTTGCCAAGTTGATTCTGTGCATAGCAGGTGTAATCACCTTCTTCTGGCTGGCCAACATCATTAAAATAAAGAGTCCCATTATCAAACACCACATACCTAAAAGCAATTTCAGAAAGATTTAAAGGTTAAAATTTGATGCCTGGATTTGTAATTTAAGAATTGGATGAATAAAACATGGGAACTTGGTTTGACAATGCATACACAGACAAACCAAGAACTTAGTTTGAGTTAAAGAATAATGTCTCATACCTGCGACTGCGTCCCACACGGATTCCTGCTTTCTGCTTGATTGGGTTGACCATGGTGCCATCTGGAAGTGCCCAGCTAATCTCTGGGCTGGGGAGGCCAGATGCCACACAGTCCACCTTTAGATCCTGGCCTTGAATAACCTCCTGACTGGATTTCAGCAGCTTCTGCTCAATCTTGGCTGGTTTGGTGAGGATGTTGACCCTCAGCTGGACATAGTCATCACCAATCTTGTTTCTGGCTACACATAGGTAGTCACCGTCCTCCTTGTTGGTCACAGACTGAATGCTTATGCTGCCATTAAGGAACACCTTGATTCTAGAATCAAAACTGCACAAAAATAAACAATTATTATTAAAACACCCATCAATAAATTCCGGAAATTTAGATTTATGATGACAATAACTATAAAGAACTTTACAACGAGCCCACTATATTTTCTCACCTGAATTGATTATCCACTAGCTGTTTAGAGGGAGTCCTCCAGATAATTCGAGGCTCTGGCTCACCTGTTGCCACACAGTTCAGAAGCAGATTACTTCCATAGATCACATCTGTTTTTTGAGGAGATGAGAATGTAATTGTCGCTTTAGCAGACAGTGGTTTGCTTCTGACATTCAATATTACAGTTCTGCTGTTTGATGCATTACTGGTGATGCACACATATCTGCCAGAATTCGTAAGTTCCAGTCTCTTTATGTGGAGTGTTCCATTTGGAAAGACTACAAGGCTTCTTCCACTACTTAGTGGGGAAGCAGTGAGCTGTGTGCCATCAGGTGTAATCCAGCGAATAACTGACTGAGCGGCCCTTGTGGCAGTGCAGTTAATGTAAGCAGCACTGCCCTCTTGAAGAGTTAGATTTTTTTCTGGTCTCTGCTGAATCAAAGGAACCATTGGAGAGACATGAAGATGCACAGATACTGTGTCCAGTCCAGCTGCATTGCTGCCAGTGCACTTGTAAATACCACTGTCTGTCAAACTAGCTTGGCTGATATAAAGAGTTCCAATATTATTTACTGCTGCCCGCTGCTGAGATGGCACTGAAGCGGAGGCCGAAGTCATCTGAACTGAGTTAGGGAGTACCCATGTAACTCTAGGTAGAGGATCCCCTTGAACTTTGCATTCCATTTCAACATTTTCTCCTTCATACACATGGATATTTCTTCGACTAGGTTGAAAGACCCGTAGATGATGAGAGATGACTACAAGATTAGCAATAATCTTGTCTGTACCATACTGGTTTTGAACTGTGCATAGGTATGGGCCCTCATCTGTTACTTTCACATTTCTGATTATTAAAGTTCCATTTTGGTGAACCTCAAACCTTTGTCCCTTCATGTTCCTGGCAATACTTGCACCTGTAAAAACAGAAGCACACAATTGTCTTAGAAAATGTACTCTTATTATTAAACATTTATAAATTTTTTGCATTATAATCACAAGTTTCAGTCTTTCTTATTTTATTTACAATTATAAGCATGACAAAACAAATGAGTATTTCCAAAAGCTTGTATATTTTGTTGGAACCAGTTTTCTGGTTTGCCACATATTCTTAGATGAACCTTAGACATCTCCCGCCTTGACTACCACAACCCGCTCCAAACAGGTTTTACAGTCTGTGCTGTGAGACTGTTAAAGATGATCCAGTAAACTGCAGGCCGCTTGGTTTTCAACCAGCCAAAGCGAGCAAATGTTATGCCCCTCTTTACTGAACTCCATTAGCTTCCCTTAGCTCCTTGCATTAAATTAAAATCACTAAGGTCCGTCCATCTACCTCAACTCCCTCAAAGCCTTATATTACCGCCCGCCCGCTCCATTCCTCCAAGGAGCGCAAACTAACAAAGCCAATGCCCCACATAGTTCAATCTAGGCTCTTCTCATCCCTGGTTCCATGCGGTTGGAATGATCTTACTTCTTGAAGGTGCACAGAGAATCTGAAGACCCAGCTCTTGTGAGAGTATCTCTTGCCCTGAAATCTCTAAATGCACCTATTTTTTACTAATATCATATAGCACTCAATGTATGGTACTTGTTTCATCTGGGTTTTAATTGAATGTTCTAGGTGATTGACATACCCTTAATCTTAAATCCTCTCCCATGATACTAGAAGTAACTTAAAATGTCTGAATTGTATCAAAGTTCAATGTTTAAACCTCTTTTTGTTGCTTCGGATAAAAGTGACCGTTAGATATGTAAAAGTAAATGGATCTAGCTCTGGACTTTGAATAGGCTATTCTAACACATAAATCCATGCTGAGCCGAACCATTCCAATATTTCTTTGGCTGCATGCTTGTGGCCATTGTCCTGTTGAAAGGTGAACCTCCACCCTATTCTTAAATCTTCTGCATCCTATAAGGCTACGCTATCCTCACACTGTAGGTCTTGATGCCCAGTTCAGATTTTTTGCAAAAACTTAAAAACAATTGCCCTCAGACTTCTGTGTGAACGGTTTACGATTTATATACGGTTTAAGAATTTAGACATCACATAGCAATGCGATATCTATGGAAGTAACATTAGATTTGGCCATTTTTGGAATGATTTTAAATTTCTGTTAAGTGGGAGACAACTGTATTGTCACATGATCATAACAAGATGATGGAATTCAACACTACTTAGTTTAGCCATTGTTGCTTATTGCAGGTAACTGAGTAAATTGCTTCATGGTTCAATGTTAAACCCTCGTTTTGTAAGTCGCTTTGGATAAAAGCGTCTTCTAAATGCATAAATGTAAATATTTACATCCACATTTACCACATCTGGTAAATCAGATTTATGATGCATGTCTCAAATAAAATGTGGCATGACTGTTCAGACTGGAGACTGCTTTGACAACTGTCTGATAAGTATCCGATTTAGTACCATATGTGGAAGTGGCAACAATGGAGATGTTTGGAGGGTAAAAAGATAGGATTTGGGCCTTTTAAACTGCCGTGAAGAAAAGTTGGGCATCTACCTGTTTAGTGAATGTAGCTATAGCTGTGATATAAAATGACACTCTGTGGCTAGCAAATACATAATTTTTTATTTCACTAATGATAATTAATGTTTTTTACAGAAAACAACTTACATGCACAGAAAACTGAGGTATTATTTGAGTTTTACATACCATTGGAAACTTTTGTCCAAGACAGGAAAGGTATTGGATGACTTTCAGTCTCACATGGAAACTTAGCATCAGTTCCTGCTTTTACAGTGATTGTCTGGGAATAGGTTGTTGTTATTCTTGGCTTCCCTTTTTGAATTGATCCATTCTCAGGTAGGTGGCGCTGTGTGAATACATCCAGGGGAACTGATGACAATGTCTTTTGGGAAGACTTAGATGAGACCACAGTAGTTGTTGGGATAGAGGTTGATGAGATTGGAATTGTGTTTACTGGTTTTTTATTAAGGGGGGGGATTGTAGGATGAAAGTTTAAGGATCTACCTTGGTCTGAGTTGGTAGTGATGGGTTTTATTTGTTGAGACTCGCTGGTACTGACTGTTTCTGTGGAATATTGAGTAGTGGGTGTTACTAAAGGCTCTATTAGAGGTAGTAAAGGAGTCTCTCTGGGGAGTGTAACATGGTACGACAATATTGAGGTAAACGGGGCTTGTGTTGTTTTTAAACTGCTCATATGTAGAGAGTCATTTCCAGAATTTAGAGCAGTCTTCTGATTTTCTTTAGGGTTTAAATCAACTTTTATTATCTCATTTGGACCAAAGCTATGCTTCAAATTCTCTGATGATGTCAGTGTGTTTGTGGTGACCTTAAAAGGCGACTTTGGAGTTGATGGTAATACACTGGAAGTTTCTGAAGAGACAGCCTTGTCTCCACCTTGAATGACTGCAGTAGTTGATGTAAAACCGTAAGGCTGTATTGAAGAATCCATTCCAGTCTCCTCCCAATGCATTTTTTTTAATTCCTCAGTAAGAGCCTGCTGATGGATAAACTTCCTGATAGTTGGGTGCGCTGATTCTGTTGTAAAACTTGTTTTATGCCAGTCCTGTAAATGTTCACCATGTGGAATAATACTGTCCTCAAATTTCTGCTTAGGGAAAGATGGGAGAATATCTAAATTCTTTTTAGGATTTGCACTTTCTGAGATTTCCCGTGTGTTGTTAGGAGTGGTAAGTCCATGAGTCAAGCCTGGAGAAGCGTTTGGAAATGATGGTGCAGCTGATGTGCTTTGCCATGATTGTTTTGGCATAAATAGATGGCTGTCCTTTGTTTCAAACGAAGAGGCTGGTAGTGAGGAAGGCTTTTTGAGTTTCTTGTGGTTCTTCCTGACAACTGTGCTTTCTTTATGACTCAGTCTGAATGATGACGCCACTTGGCGCTCTGTGAATGGAACTGTGGTACTTAAATGGAGAGCAAATTCTGAGTTTAACTCTTTAGAGGTAGAGGTCTTCACTGTAGGTAGGGGGGTATTTACAGGTGGGGTGATCAAAAATTTACTGAGCAGTTTCTGCTTTTGTTTCTTTCTGTTGGGCCTTTTTCTCCTGCCACTATTTCTTCTCTTAGAGTTGACTTGCAGAGTGCGTGAGTTTGGCTGTTTTTTAGACTCCATCTTTCTTTTAACAGGGAAATTAATTGTAGTCTTCTGCAATACTGTTACGATGTCAACTTCAGAATGTAATGCTTTGAGTGTTGTGTCCTTTGGATGAAGTTGAAAAGGGTTCAAAGTTGTGGTCTCCATCAAATAGTTTCCACTTCCTTCATGTCTTGCTGCAGAATTATTTGGGTAGACCGAAGGAATAACTGTACTTTCCATAAGAAAGGTTTGTCTGTAATTTATGGAGCTGGTGTCATCATTTAAGTTGTTCCTATTCTGACTGCTCAGCAGCCCTGGAAGTGGATCAGTTGTTTGGATATTATCAGCAGTATTGGTGCTTTGGTTCTCTGGGAAAGAAAACATGCTGCTGCTGCTGCTGCTGCTTACAGTGTTCAAGATGGGATGGATGACAGTTATAGCGTGTGGTGGAAAAGATGTGGTCTGAGGAAGGAAAGACCCACTGTTTGAACTTGTGATTTGTTTCAACTCTCTGTTATGGGTTGTGTGCTCTGCTGTGTACATGCTTTCTGTTGGTTTTGGGTCTGAAGTAACATGTCGGCTGTTAGTAGTTCCATCATACGTGCTATATGCGGCAATGCTTTCAGGTGCCTCCTTGTGAAAACTATGTTCTGTAGGTTTATCTGGAGTGTCATGAATGGAGTAATCGATTCTTTCATTTTCAGTCATGCCATCTGATGGCTCATCCAGAGTTTTCCACAACTTTGTTGTCACCTCTATTGCTTTCGTCTTTGTTGGAAAAGTAACAGGAGGTGAGGTTACAGTATTCCTGTCCCTAATCTTAGCCAAAATGTCTGCCCATTTCTGTGGGTCCACTTTAGTTTTAGAAAGAACAATCCTCTTTCTATTTTCAACTAAACCTTTTTGGTTTCCGGTTTGAGATCCGTTAGGTTTCTGGAGCAAAGGTGGTCTCTTCCAGGTGCTCCTGGATGGATAAATACGTCTTTTTCCTGGGGCTAGACTACCTTGAATTTTACGTCTAACACCACTGATGCGGTGGAGAATTGTGGACCCATCATTGTCACCAGATGCTTCTTCTGTATTCTCTGTAGGAACTTTGATTTGAGTATTCACTCCTGAGGCTGACTGAGGCCTTGCTGGAAACTTGCGTAAAGGTCTAATTAGGCTATTACGCCTAATTATATTTACTTTTTTAACTAATGTGTCCACACCATGTTGACTGATAGCTAGGCATTTGTAGTAACCACTGTCTGATACCTGAGTGCGTGGAATATTAAGAGTACCATTAAAATATACCAATGTTTTTGTAGAATTGGCTTGGAAATCAACTACTTTGTTGTTTGGTAGAATCCAGTTTATTTCAGGATCTGGGGAGCCAGATGCTATGCAGTCCAGAGAAAGGGGATTTCCTGTAAATTCTTCAATTGACGTAATTGACGTGTCTTTTCCTGGGGGAGGACTAGAGGATTCCTGGACACTTAAATAAAAGGAAACCACAGCAAGATCTCTATGAACCTTGGCAATGCAGTAGTAAACACCTGTGTCTCTGTGAGTGACAGTTTTAATTTTCAACCTTCCATCTCTTGAAACAGAAACTCTGTTTTCAGCATTGCTATATGGGCTGCTCAATTTGGTGCTGTCTGGCAGCACCCACTGAATGACCTGCTGCTCAGAACTTTGAACGTTACAGAGCATTTCAGTTGGACTTCCAAGGATAGCACTCATAACTTTCTGTGTTTTGTTTCCTGACTCAATCATGACCCAAATCCTTCTCAATCTCCGCTGTAGTTCTATGTCGACTGTGTCTGAAACGTTCATCTTCAGAATTAATTTTACCATTTTGGTTGATGACTGTGGTCGGTTCAGTTGAAGTTCTATTGATTGTTGCATCAGCCATACAGGCTGGGCCAACATTTGCAGTTTAAGACCTGTGTAGTACTGGGCATCCTGCACAGAGTCCTGCTTGTATACATACGAATTTTTGATTACGGGGACTGTTTGTTTTAAATGGGCTGGGACATTGCTGTAGTACGCAATAAGTCTCCACAGCTGCTCGTATTTCTCTCTGTCAACAGAACACTGAACGTCCACTAAGAAGGTGATGTTCGCAACCAGTTGAAGCTGGCTGACTTGATTCCAGCTGCTCCTGGCAAGCTCTGTAAGCTTGTGAACAATGCACTCAAGATCTAACTCATTCCCATGTTCATCAGAGAGACCTAGAGAAATGTTACCAATTGGATCCTGGAAGTCCTCTAATGTAAATGTATCACTCTTAGAATCTTCTAGTGATGTAATTCTATTAAGGAAGCTGATAACAGGCTTGGTGCAAACCAGAGGATGAGCAGCATGTAGCTCATTCTTCTTTAAATGTATGGGGGCGGAGCACATTGGACACAACTGGCCACCTGGAAGGGCTCTGTCTTTTTTACATTTTACAACCCCTGGAACATCAAAAGAAAACAACAAAGCCATAAGACAAGATCTGTTGTTAATAATAATAATAATACTATTTAATCATCATCATCATCATCATCATCATCATTATCTTTATTATCAGCAGCAGTATCTAACCTGGTGAAGTCTTTTCCCAGTCATGGAACCAACTCATGCTGCAGTCACAAGTCCAGGGGTTCCCATGGAGGTAAAGGTTCTCAAGCTGTGGCATGGTCTCCACCAACTGAGAGGGGATAGATGTGAGCTCATTGTCAGATAGGTAGAGGTGTCGCAAGGTGGAGATGTAAAACTGGCCCATCAAAATGACTGTGGTGAAGGTAGCAGGATGCAGTTGTTGAAGGTGGTTTCCCTCCAGCTGGACAAAGCGCAAGGAAACAAGTCCCTGGAAGGAATCTGGATGGATGAATTCTATTTGGTTGTGATCCAAATGCAGTCTAGCCAATGACCAAAGTCCCCGTAATGTGTGCCTGGTGATTTTCGTCAGCTTGTTGTAGCTAATCTTCAGCATCTGAACCAACAAGCACCATAGAAAGGATTCAATATTAACATGATTTTATAGACAGAATTAAAATAATACTTCTAAACTTACGTAAAATAAATAATTTATTTAACATATACGAAGCATAAAAATAAATAAAAAAATTTAAAATAAAGAGGGTGAAATAATTTTGAAAACACATATGTTATTCCTAAATTGAAAAAAAATATCTAATGGAGACACTGACATAACATTCACACCAGATGTCGGTAGATATTCAGTTAATTCACAAAATAATTAAATAAAATTAAAAACAATAGGAATAATACAAGAAACAACTAAGAAAAAAATTATATGCAAAAGGTATATAAAGCCAAGAAAGCAGCTAAAATATGTTAGCATTTAAACAGATTCTGTGTATAATGTGCAAATAAACATCAGCTGGCTAGATATTAAGTCATTGCCTTTATAAAGGTTTCTTGCTGAAGGATGTGACCACTAACAAACAAAGCAGTGTGTCAAACAAGTAACCTATCGATTACAGGATGGAATCCTGCCCTTCTTAGCCACTACTACTCTAAGGTTCTATACATCTTTTTGTGTTCAGTGTGCAAATGACTTAATATGTCTCTTCTGTAAAGTACTTGCAGTATTGTTAGTTCTTCAACATTGAAAGTACTCTTGTATCGGCGCTACTGCGTGTTTACTATGAACCCAATTGGTCATGGCGGATGGCCATCAACACTGTAAATATACACCCTAAATTTAATATTTTTATAAGAAAAAAGGTAAAAAAATTACATGCATTTTTATTCAGCTCTTATGATTGAATACTTTATAGAGACACCTTTGGACTCAGATCCAGCACCAGGTGTTTTGGGGTTAACTCCACCAGCTTCCATCATTCATAGACTAAAACGTTTTGCCACTCTTCTTTTTAAAACAGATCAAACTTGGTCACTCTATTTGAAGAAAATTTGTATAGATCAATTTTCCACTTTTACCTCTGATTTCAGTTCAATTCAGGTTTGGACATCTGTAAAGCACATAGTCAGATTGATTCAGATTTATTGACTGACCTTATTGATTGATTGATTGCTTGATTGATTGATGAATATATGTCTAGTTGATTGATTACGTAATTGATTGGTTGATTGGCTGGTAAATTGATTGATCGACCAATTGTTTGGATTTGACTTATCCATTCTAATGCATTAACATTATTTGACCTAAAACATTGCATCGCAGCTCTGGTTGTATGCTGAGCATTGTCGTCCTGATAGAAGGTGAACCTTTGCTGTTTCTCACAACAGGCATGTGGCAAACCACAAATACCCCTTTCAAGGTTATGGGTTTTCTTTTACTCATAACCTTCTTATATCCACTCTCTATAAAGGTTGATTAGTAAAGCACATGACTGGAAAAGTCAACTGGTTCTCTCACCTAAAGGTGGAGCTCTCCAGCTACACCGGAACCACTTGGCACTGGATTTCTTTAGGATTATTATAATAATAAGAGCTAAATACAGATGCATTACTATTGATTCGATGAATCAAATCACGTTTGTTTTGCTTTAGTTGGTTTACCTGAAGTGATGCCAGGTCCTTAAATACTCCATCAGGCACAGAGTGAATGTTGTTCCCATGGACCATGAGTAGCTCCAGCTTTCTCAGTCCGGACAACGAAGTGTCACCTATCCTATCAATGCTGTTAAACCTGCAACAAACAACCAGTGCGGGCAGGTTTACAAACTTAGACTGGAAATACTCATCAATCTGAAATTCATCCTTACTACATCTTGACAGGGCCAAGGACGCCAGAAAACACTGACCCCAGGTTTATGCGCTTCACATGCTTGGGTACAGCTGCTGGAATGGCAAGGAGGGAGCGGAACGTGCAGTGGAGCTCAGCAGGCTGGGGGCAGGAGCAGGGTCGGGGGCAGGGAGCAGAAACCACAGGGGGCAGGAGCACCAGGACAGTCTGGAGGACCCACAACATGTAGCGCTCCATCTTCATCCACAGAGAAAGATACAGCTGCTGCTTGGAGGGCCTGAGTACAACAACCAAAATGTTTAAAAGTATGACTTTATTTTATGATCTCTCTTTTTCTCCTGAATTCACATTTTGAAATTATTGCAATAAAAGTATAGACAGTACACCACATTAGTGGACTTGGTCACAATGTTGCAAAAAATGTGCACAAAGCTGAGGTTAAACCATTGTTACAATATGGAGAGGCTCTTACCTTAAAGCAGCAAAAGCCTCTCTGCAGGCAGTCCCTCATGTTCCATTTTGTCATGTATGAACGCAATACTAAAGTTCAAAAACTGAAGAGTTGTAGTCACAGACTGAAATGGAAAATTATCTGAGGGAAAAAAAACAAGAGATGGTGTTAGTTCCAAGCTGCAGTGTGCATTCTCCATTCCCAGTGAATGGAGAATGGAGCGAGTGAAAGAGCAGCTTCAGCGCGATCAGTAGCGACGCAGCGGGTGGAGCAACAAAAGTTTGAAGGAGGGCTGAAGCTCCAACAGTCAAACACGCTGTGATGCTGCTGAGTGCAAGAATGCTGCTAAAGCGTTGCTTGGATAAGTTTCATTAGAATGACAAAGGCTGACTTCAGCAGTTGAGTACAGACTTAGCTCAGAACAAGGATACTTGATTAAAGAGGCCATAGAACACAATGTCTGACGACTCAAGGAGTAAGGCTGGGGTTCTGTTATGATTAATTTGCCTGTTTTGTGTGGTGAATTTTAGAGCCCTTGATCAACCACCAAATACTTAATGGCGGAATCCATAGTTTCGATCGAAAACAGCCATGGCAAAAAGTTGAAAGAAAAAAAAGAATGGGTTTTCCTCTGATGTCTCACATTTTCCCATTATTGCCTATTGATTTAACAATGTTGTGGATGTTCTGCAAAAAGGTTACATGTATCTACCCACATTGAGCTAGTAGTGTTAATTGACACATTCAGTAAGACTGCTGATATTTACTTCTGTGGTATTGTCGAGTGCATATAAATGCATACATATATAGTATTTGTGATGTTTAAAGTATAAAAACATACAGTTGTAGTCTAAATGATTTTAGAGGAAGTCTCAAGTAATGGAAGGTATTAGATATGTTTTGTTACAACAATGTATACAAATAATTGGGATGATTCAAAGTAAAACAAAAACAAAAAAGATTGAATCTGATTGAATTCAGGGTCTTTTAACACTTATATAAATATCTGGTTCACTTCTAGATGCACAGTTTGTCGAGAATTTCAAAACCAATAGCTTTGGATCAAGATTGAAAGAATCAAGAATCAGTTTATTTATATAGCGCCAATTTACAACAGATGTCGTCTCAAGGCACTTTACAAGAAAATCAATTAAAATCAAAGATAGATCATAAACAAATCAATTTGAAAAAGTTTCCAATCTAAGGAACCCCAGCAGATTGCATCGAGTCATTGACTTGCAGCATTCACTCCTCTGAAATCAGCAGGCAGAAACAATGGCTTGTGTTGTCGTTGACTTTACAGCAATCCCTCATACTGAGCATGCATGTAGCGACAGTGGAGAGGAAAAACTCCCCTTTAACAGGAAGAAACCTCCAGCAGAACCAGGCTCAGTACAAGCAGCCATCTGCAATGACCGACTGGGGGTTTGAAAAGAAAGATAACTAAATTAGATGCACAGGATGCTGAAAAAAAAGAGTTTATAGCAGCAGTTGTAGAGCGTCAATGGAAGCATCTCAGCCCATGTTCTCATCCAAGAAGCTGTCTCAGCTAACAGAACGCCAGGCCAGGTGTGGTTACTATGGAGAGAAGAACACTAAGAGAAAACAAAAGGTTAACAAGGCTGAAATAACGGTAACTAAGTAGATTGGACAAATGAAGAAAGTAGCAGAGAGAGAAGTGGTCAGATTGTCCTACAGCATTCTAAGCCTATAGCAGCAGAACTATAGAAAACCTTAAATAACTTAACCCTATAGAGTGAGACATGAAGAAGGTAGTGCAAAGGAGAACAGTCTGTCAAGACTGGGTTTCTCCCCCAATTGGATTAGGCTGTCTTCTCTACCTCTTCCTAACTATAAACTTTACCAAACAGGAAGGTTTTAAGCCTACATTTGAAACTAGACAGGGTGTCTGCCTCACGGACTAAAGCTGGAAGCTGGTTCCACAGGAGGGGAGCCTGATAACTGAAAGATCTGCCTCCCATTGTGCGTTTAGAGATTCTAGGACCCACCAGTAAACCTGCAGTCTGAGAGCAAAGTGCTCTGTTAGGGATATAAGGAGTAATCAGATCTCTGGATGGAGCTTGATTAGTGAGGGCTTTATATGTCAAAAGAAGAATCTTAAAATATATTCTAAGTTTGACAGGGAGCCAATGAAGGGAAGCTAAAATTGGGGAGATATGATCTCTCTCTTTAAGTTTAATCAGAACTCTTTTGCAGCATTTTGGACCAACTGTTGGCTTTTAATTGCATTTTGTGAACTTCCTGCTAATAAAGAGTTATAATAGTCCAGCCTTGAAGTAACAAATGCATGGACTAGTTTTTAAGCATCCGTCTTAGAGAGAATATTTCAAATTTTTGCTATATTCCTAAGGTGAAAGAAGGAAATCTTATCTTTTTTACAGGTTCTGGTCCAAAGATAACAACTTCTGTCTTTTTAGAGTTCAAGAGCAGAAAGTTTAAAGTCATCCACATTGTTATGTTACCTAGACATGCCTGTAATCTACCAAACTGACTGGATTCATCAGGATTTATAGATAAATACAATTGTGTATCATCAGCAAAACAGTGGAAATTAACATCATGCTGTCTGATGATTTTACCAATAGGGAGCATGTATATAGTACAGAATTGGGCCAACTACAGAACCCTGTGGTACTCCACAAGTAACTTTATAACGCAGAGAAGATTTGTCAGTTAGATGAACAAACTGGGATCTATCAGACAAATACGATTTAAACCAGCCTAGTGCTGTTCCCTTGATCCCCACAGTGTGTTCGAGCCTTTCTATGAGGACATTGTGATTGTGTCAAAAGCAGCACTGAGATCTAACAGAACTAGAATAGACATGAGTCCATTGTCTGAGGCCATGAGAATATCATTTGTGACTTTAAGGAGAGCTGTCTCAGTGCTATGATGAGCTCTGAAACCTGACTGAAATTCTTCAAATAGGTCATTATTCCTCAAATTCTCTCTCAGTTTATTAGCAACAATTTTGTCAAGGATTTTAGATAGAAAAGGAAGATTAGATTAGGTCTGTAATTTACTAAGTATTCTTGATCAAGAAAAGGTTTCTTAAGTAGGGGTTTTATTACAGCTATTTTAAGAGCCTCTGGTACATAACCATTCACCAATGACAATTTAATAATATCCAAAATGGGGGTAACAATAATAGGAAATACTTCTTTAAACAATTTTGTCGGGATTGGATCCAACATACAAGTTGAAGGCTTAGATGAATAAAATATTTTTGAAAGCTCAGAAGGCTCAACAGGAACAAAACACTTCAAACAGAGATCAGTATGGTTGAGTATGGTTGCTGGTTTCTCCAAAGCAACGTTTCTGACTATGGAGCTGCCCATTACCAGAGTCTGTTTCTCAGCGGGTGTATCGCTGAGTGGGAAAAATAGGTTAGAAACGTTAACAGGTTGGTGGTGAGCCCTAGGCTGGGTTCTGGGACTATGCTTTCTGCGTACAGTCACCCACCCAGGCTGCTTACCCAGCCGCATGGGAACTGCTAGAGGATCACTAGGGCAACCTGTTCTTGTTGGCTCCACGCTAGCTAATGGGCCTCGGCTATCTGCGGGTGTTTCAACAGCGCAGAGCCGAGCTTCCAATTCACTCCAAAGCTAAAAAAATGCTAAATTTAATGCACGTACTATTATCTCTAAAGGAGGCAGAGGAATAACTAAACGAAAGTATGCATCTGCTCAGTTTAGCTGAAAGCTCCTATGTCTGAGTAAAATGTGTAAGAAAGCATTTATTTTCATGGTATGTGATTGTAAAGAGAGGGCAGCAGGGTGCTGGAGCAACCAGCACGGACCTCTTATTAACCCCTGACTCACACATAAACAGCATGCAGAGTGGATTCTGAACAAACAAGCACAGACACATCCAGGCAGACACCCAGAAAACAATGGGCCACCCAGAGAAAAACCAAAGCTGACAGGACCGCCTGAGGACACACAGCTCAGTGTGTCTCACTTTGAAAACCCTTTTTTTTTTAGATCTAAATTGGCTCTCCTTCGTCTGGAAAATTTTCATTTTCTTCTGCTAATCACTGTACCTACATAGCTTTGGGCAATGCTTGATTTCTCCTCACAGCTCTGTTACCTTGGTTATAGAGCAAGGCTCTTATCAGAGCTGACGGAGTCACTTATAGCTCTTTCTGAAATTCTTCATCAATGACATCTCAAAGTCTGTCACAGCAGACAAACCAAATATACATTTAGATCTTTGTTAATTTTTTTCTCTGCAGTAACAGCAGAGAAATGTGAAACAAAAATAGGTTGGTGGAGAAACAGTTACCCTGAACATTTTACTGTGAGTAACATGGTGGTGGTAGCATCATGCCACGGGTATGCCTCTCTTCAGCATGGCCAGAAAAACTGATCAGAGGTGATGGAAACAAAGGATTAAAATGTCCATGCAGTTGTGCATGACTAAGCTTCATGAAATCATTTAAAAGACTGTAAGACTAGGGTGACATATTCTATTAGGCTTAGTGAGGATGCAAACAGCAATTTACCTGGAGGAGCTGTGAATTTGTAGCTTCTGTGGTCGAGCAAAATTGCTGAGAAAGTTACTTTTCAGATTTGTATGTATAGATTACAAAAATCTATTCCGTTTTGATTCTACTTTACTCATTTGTGTGGTGTGTGAACACTTTTGCCAAGCAAAGCATGATCAACCTTATGTAACAGCAGTGAAATGAATATGACTTATAACTTACAGATAATTCTTTAAAGGATAGTTTGAATCGAATTGCGCAACTGATATTTAAATGAGAAGCTGAAAATCCTGAGGAATTATTGCCAACCTAGACTTTCAGCCTCCTCAGCAGCTTTGTGTTTACGGCTGGTAAAATTTACAGTCCAGCTGTGTTTTTCTCTTCTGCAGATTTTCCAGTGAAAGACGATCTGGATGGTTGACACCCTGATACCAGTGAGCAGACAGTACGAAGTGATCCAAACAGAGGATTCGTTCTAAGGAGCTGGCGGACAAACCAAAAAACTCCCCAGATAATAATATTCTTAGCTCAAGATGACTTTTTTTTAGTATCTGGAAACTGGAAAAAGTTATTGGCCCTTCTTCCAACCCTGACAGGGAACAGACATTTCTAGGTCAAAGTAATGCCTGATAAAAACTCTGAGGCTCATTTAATTTAAAGGGCTTCTTTGGTTTCACTTTAATTTTGCAAATATGACGAGCAAAATAAAGAGAACCCCTTGACCATAGCACACTATCAACAACTAGCTTCTGTTTTTACATAACTTCCATTTGAACTTAACTTCCATTGTATCTTTTTGTTGTTGCATTGTGACTTTTCTTGTCGTTGCTTTTTTTTTGCTGTGTCTTTTTTTTGTACTATTGTGGCTCATTGTTGTTTTCTTTCAGCTTGTTGTTTCTCTGCTGTTGAATTGGTGACTTCCAGTTACTTACATAAATGTTGCGCTGCTGTATGGCGTCTATGTTTTTTTTCTTCCCATGCTGGTCGCTTGAGAATCCTGAATCGTTCACACAGAAGTCTGATGGTTGTGGCATTTAATTTAAAGTATGAACAACCGTGCAAAAAAAGCTGGATTTCTGCCATAAATCTGAAAAACTGAAACAAACTAGGTTTAAACAGGATTTCCAATTGAGGACACCTTATTTGGAATATTTTTAGATCAGACCCCAAAATGAAAATTTTTATAATTTTGTCCCTACTCTGGAAATCCTTAAGGATTAAGCTGGGTTGCTGGGGCAGAGATACCTGAATTTTCCCACAGTAATTATACATTTGAGAGTTATTAGGTTAAGTATCACAGCTAATACTTGGCAGAAAATAATAATCCAGACAGTAATTTGTCAATAAAAACTAGAGCATCTGACAAAACCTGTATTAGTATAAAAGAAAGAGAAAACAAAGGCTTAAGATTTAAATCTGCTCAAATCATTGTGTTTTTATATAATAGCGTCTCTCCCTTTGTAGTTGCTGTTAAGCTTGATTGCTTGTGCTCTGGATAGAGAGTAGATACCAAAGAATTTTCAATGTTTGCCTAAAAAGTTCCGCAGTGAAGTTTTGAACATCTGCTGGTGCATCCGAGTGATTCGACAGCAGAAGGTTAAAGCCTTAGCAGTTCGTTCTTCATTTCTTTTTTAGTGCTTTTAGTGAGCGCTGCAGCATAAGGTTAAGTAGGTCCCTTTAAGATTTATTCACACGACTGCACATTTTCAGCTTCCAGTAAGGGAATCTACAAGGTAGGGAAAGATAGGGATGCTGCTGCTTCAACTGTTAAAGTCAGACAGCTTTATATTGCGGCCAGAAGGAGGAAGAAAGTATGTCATGGCTTGATGGATTCTCAGTCATGACCTTGTCACAGACTGGTGTGTTTTCAACATCTGACAGCTTGTAGCACTGATTTGACAGATGTTCTTTCAACTTTAATGGTTCTGACCTGGTGAAAGATTCTGACCTGAAGCTGAAGACGGTGAAAAAGTGTAACCTTTGGTGTTTCTCTGAGTTGTATGGAGTGGTTGAGTGTTTAAAGTTCTTCAGCTTTCAGTCTCATAAGGTTTTTATTGACTTTTAAGACTAGCAGCTGTGAGGTCAATGATAACCCGGTAGGTCAAAAGTTCAGGCGAGATACTGTCAGACAGGTATAATCCACTCCAGAGATCTGGCTTTTATTGAGGTTGTGTGTGTGTGTGTGTGTGTGTGTGTGTGTGTGTGTGTGTGTGTGTGTGTGTGTGTGTGTGTGTGTGTGTGTGTGTGTGTGTGTG
>JAVLVB010000486.1:345682-360043 GCA_032876305.1 Orestias chungarensis | reverse complement strand
ATCTTTTGGGGTAAGTCTGGGGTAAATAGAGGCAGCTGGGGAGGCAACAAATGTTCAGGCTGAGGCTTGAGAAACATAAACAGAGCATGCTATCCAGACCGCAACTGATGTGGTAGCATCATGCTGTGGGGATGCTCCTTCTTAAGTGAGGACAGGAAAGCTGCTTAGAGTTAGTTGGAGGCAAAAGTAGGGACGCAAAACAGCATTACCATCTGTATTGACTAACATCTTTAACATTGATAGTAAAACCCAGCAGATATAAACAAACAATTTTTTTTTCCATCTTGTTGGTTTGTTACATGTATATTTATATTGGATGACTGTATTATCAGTGCGTCTATAAAAAAAGAAAAAGAAAAGAAAAGGACAGATATTTAAGTAACAAAGCTGGTATTCCCTAAAAACTTCTTGCTAAGAATCAAGGAATCAAGGAATCAAGGAATTTTATTTGTCATCACAACACATGTGGTACATGAGGTGGGACAAAATTCTAATCCCAAGGTCCAGTTTACACCCTGATAGCAGTTTTAAATAGCTACAAATTAAGAATAATATAATAAAATATAAAGAAATATAAGAGAATGGGATTGACTACACAGAATCTACAATATGGGACTTTGGACATAGCAACAATGAGAATTCGGCTATATTGAGGAGTGGTTACTAAACTGGGTTTTACTCAGGGCAATAGAAATTATTAAAAATCTTACTTTTTACTAGAAATAATTTTTGGGAAACTTACTTCCTTTTATTTTACACCAACGCACTTATGTATGCTGATGTGTTGAATGAAATCTATCAAAGTGCATTGCTGTGAGCTCTATTTTCAGCCCAACAGATCTGAAATTATCCACTGTGCTTCAACATTGCTGACCAGCTAACAGAACTGATTTAAATTTAAGAAGTAGGTCATTGTAAACAACTTAAAAAATATATTATTTGTTTAACTTGCAGTTTAACTTCATTATAGTCTGTATGAAATGGTACTTAATGTACTTTTCATTACGTTATTGCTTAGAAGAGCTTTGTTTTTCTCAAGTCTTAGCCATGATTCATTTCACATCCTCTTTCTACCTTCCATCCTATCTGACCGCTTGCTCCCTCTGAACTCTGCTCAGTTTGTTTAGATGCGTGATGCTGAAAACATTTCACTGTCACCACTTGAATTGAGGCTGAAAGTCTGAGCCACAGTTAAAAGTGTAGAAATGTTGCTCCTTTCTGAGATGCTATTCATCTTCAGGTCCTCTTCAACCACTATTTTATCATATCATTTATAAACCATCATTCTCTTTATTCTAGCATATGGCATATGGAGAGAACTCTGTTTTTTTTCCGCTTCTTTTTGGGATCTCATGGATGGTTTTTCCAGCTTTTCCTCTGAAGCTAATGGTTTTTTTTTTGTTTTGAATCAGGTATTTCCCATTTCTCTGATGTATTTAAATTGCCAGGTACTAAATGGAACATTCATAAAAGTCTGTTCCAAATTGTTTATTTTCTCTGGCATACGTAGATTTGCTTTCCATTTAACCACAGAGTTAGTGACAGACATGAGATAAGACAAGCTGCCTTCCACTCACCCTAATGTTAAACTCCTCCCAAAGATTATCAATCAAATTTAAGTCATTATTCTGCTACTCCAAAAATAGTATTGCTTCTTGCCAGATTAAACATGCTTGCTACATAATAACTTAAACTGATTATTACGTTTTAAACTTATTGGACCCCTTGTAGTTTGCAAACGCATAGTGGCACTGAAAAGGATGTATAATTTCCACATCTAACAAAATTATGCTTTGTGTGCCTTGATTTGTTCCTCTACCAACCAATAGATAGAAATGTGACTGATTCCCATTTTCTTTTTGTGTCATTTTAAAAGTTGGCTAAAAATTGGCAAGGAAATTCTTTGTTGAAACGATATTGACACGGAAGTCAAACTTCATGTATGTGCTAAAATTAAGTGGTTATTATAGGATAAAATTCGTAACAGGTTTGGACCGTTATGCTGCTTGGTAACATTTGATATTTCTATACCAATGGGAGTTCAGTGACAAAACCTTTCAGCAGCTTTCAAACACTGATGTGACAGTTAAGTGACGGATGCGTTGTTTCACGCTTATTGAAATCTAAGATCCAAATCTAAGCCCGCTTCTTCTGCTTCAGGTGGAATTGAACTATATCTGGCTCTGTGCCGGCTCCTTAGCGGCTTCACACAACCAGCTTCGAGAAATTGGGCCAGTTTGCAAACTCTTAGGGTATAAACTGTTATGGATCACTGAACATTATTCTCTGGAGACATGTGCCTCTCTTGATGGAGACAAATGGTTCTGGCTGGATTCCCCATCCCCCAGCTGAGGCTGGCTCGAGCTCAAGAGACCCGAAGCAGCTGAGAGGAAGCTGCTCCTCAGGGACGGAATTTTCCGAATGACTGGATATGTCTAATATGTGAAGTTATTGTCGGTGATACTGATACCTCCATAGGGACAAACAGGAGCAGGGATGCGGTTACATGTTCTGTGTGAACAAATAATTGAAGCCAGTGGTTAGAGCATTAAATGGTAAAAATCCAACTGTGGACACTTGTTAGGTTGTCAAGAGTAACAGTGGCGAGATCTGTTAGCAGTGAGAAAGCAAAACATTACAGAATGGCCGCAGTATTCTGCTCAGATAACAGGTGTTCTCCCATGAAACTGTAGCTTGCAGATTACTCATCTGCATAACTTTGTGATGACCAAGTTGTCTGTCCCCCCCAGAGATGCCAGAACAGGGAGAGGTTTTCAGCTGATCTGTATTTTACTGTAAGCATGGAAGGACCTCCCACTGTGGAACCACAGACAGAAAAAGTGAAACATTTCAATTCTTGTCATATGTGTTGTTCCTAACAGAGGCTTAAAGGTTTATTGGGTTAAAGCAAAACAATTGTTTACGGAAAATTACGGGAATTGTTGTGGGAAAAATGTATTTATCAAGCACTGTTAGCTGCCAATCATCAAGCCTGCATTACTGTTGTGACTATATGCCCCAGTGCAGAAAAGTGGAAGACGATGAGGAATAATTCAAAAAGGTTAACTCACAGCTCGGTCAATTGTAAGCAGAACGGATACAAGTAATCAAAATTTAAAACACTAAAACACAAGAAAATTCGCATGTTGTGCTTTGAACGTCTTGTATTGGGAGTCTTACAACACTTGTGCTGTTGAGTCTGTCTGGCCATGAGGCGATCCTCAGGATTTTCTAGTTTTTACACCTCTGTGTTGTTTGTTGCTTATCGTTTTAGCTTTATTCCTTCACTGAGTTCATTGTTAGTGTTATTTTCCTTTTGACTCTTCATTTTTTGAAATCTGGCTTTTGGTTTATTCCCTTTTTTTTTTGTTGCTTACTTTCTCTGCAGGCATTTAAGAGTATGACTCCTTATTACTTTCTAGCCCTTGTCATCCCTACTCTGTTTACTTTCACCCCTCCTCATTCTGTTAGCTTTTTCCTCCTCAGCTGTGTTCCATCCTCCAGTCTTTCTCTGCTTGCCCTCTCTCCAGCTGCATCCCATCACCTTTGATTAGTATATATTGGTTTCTTTCCCATCTGACCTCTTCCCCCTCTTCGTTTCTCTGCTCTTCACTGGCTACATCTGTTTTCCTCCCTCAGGTTAGTCAGCAGCTATTTTTATATGCACAAAAATTCCTTAATTGGACAAAAAACGTGTTCGGATTATATAAATAATTTATTCAGAATAACAGTTCTGACGTGTGCAGAAAAAAACCCGATGTAGCTGTACTACCGTCTATACGGAACTTTTAAGCTTTTAATGTTTGTCATAGCCATGATGGTGAAATCCAATATTTAATGCCTTAAAACTCTAAATCTATCATTCAGTGTTCACGTTACGACCACAAACGTCAGCAAGTGGAAGGACATTTTATTTAAAACAGAACTAAACCTGGATAAGAGTGGGGCCTGCATTTGTTTTACGCTCCTCTGAGTAGTTGCTCAGACAAAAAGACATGGGGGGTCATAAACTGTTCTCACAGTAGCTCAATAGCGGTATGATTTTATTAGTAGTATAAACAACCATGCAAAAAAAATAATAATATTAAATGATTTCAGCAGAAAATCTAAATTGAACATCAAAACCGTAGCCAGAGAGAGGCCATGCAGATCTGTATTTGTATTTGTTTTCTTCCTGTTTGTGGCTTTTAGCTTTTCAGATTTCCCCCCAGCCTTAGTACGTCTTTATCCATATGGTAATATAGTGATGCTACATAGCTGCCATCTTACGTATGTGTGTGTTTAATGTATGGGAACCCTTTCCCAGTCCTTCTTATAATTAGTGTTTCTGTTAAACGTGTGCCAGGTTTCCCAGCAGCTGGCAGCCAGCTGGTCTTCAGTCTGTCCTGCTGCTCCTATGTCTTCTGTGGTATGTTGGGGACGCCTCCTTCACAACAATCAGCACACTGACCAGTCTGCAGCGGCCCTGAAAACTATTTCTTCATGTGTACTTATACCAGATATATAATATAACAAGAAATAAGAACAGATTTCAATATGTTTATTTAGCCTTCCCACAGCAATTACTAACTACTTATATAACAAGAAGTGACACTACAGTATGAAGGTGCTCAGTCTGTGCTAATAAAAAAAATGGAGTCTAAAAACTAAAATCAGCTAAAACCAAATGGAGCCATACTTATTTTCATTGTAATTAATGTATTAAATATTTGATAACTTTGGTATGAAGGCCTATTCCTTCCATAATTAAAAAGAAATTAAAAAATAGATGATGTTAAAATAATTACAGGGCCAAAAAGTGTGTCATTAAATGCAGCAAAATCAAATGAAGAGGTTTAGTCAAAACATGATAAACTATTTAGGAATAAATGTATATTTCTATTTTTTAAGTATTGTAATTTATGTTTGCCCATCGTATATTAAATTGAAATAATAATGAATGCAACAGTTTTTAACAGAGTCAACCTTTTTAATTATTTTAAAGAAAAATATGGATATTTTATTAATATTCTGTGGGTAATATGTCCAAAAGGCACTAAATCAGTGCCTAATGGTTTTTGCATTATTCAAAGTTATTTTTAAACGAGTGCTTAAAAGCACAGATTTAAATAATTAACCCTAAATATTTTAGCAGAGTTGTGTCACACGCCAAGTATTCAATGTTATATGGAAATCATCTGGCAGTCTTTAGTCTTTTTAGCTCTTTAATTACACAGGAAGAAGCACATAAAAGAAAATGAGCCTGTTCAATGTCACAACTTACCCAACTGTGTTTTAGCAGACT
This sequence comes from Orestias chungarensis, assembly GCA_032876305.1. Lineage (NCBI taxonomy): Eukaryota > Metazoa > Chordata > Actinopteri > Cyprinodontiformes > Cyprinodontidae > Orestias > Orestias chungarensis. The sequence continues at coordinate 354,759 of JAVLVB010000486.1, read as the reverse complement.
TGATATCTTGCTGAATCCTTTGTAACAGCCTTATTATGGATTATAAATATTAATGGCTGCCTCAACCTAACAAGATTGACAAAGAGCAACCAAAGGGTGTTCTCACAACCTGACACTGCAAATCTTCTTAATACTGACAAGCAAGTGATCCCTGAAGCGTTTCAAAGATCCCTCTGACACAATTAAAGCTACACATAGGAACCGTTCTGACAGACGAAGGAATGTACGAACAAATCCACATATAGTCACATTCCCAACAAAGTTTGCAAAGCAAAGTAACGACTTTTTTGATGTAGCATATTTAGAAAATGTGTAAAAACGATTACAACTGAATAAAAAACTCTCCCATAAGTTGACAGAATGCGCAACCACTATTTTCTATTTTGCAGACATTTCTAATGCAGCCTTTCTAATAAGTTATTTTCCAAGATTTTTCTGTATTTAGCTGCATCCCTGTTCCTTCAGTATAATGCCACCACCACTGTGTTTCCTTTTGGCAATGCTGTTATTAGGATAATATGCCATGCTAGATTTCCTCAAAGTGCCTCTCTATTTTGGTTCCAGCCGATCACCTTTCGCCATATATTTGCGACTTGCCTTTCAGCAGACTGCAAATAAGACTCTTTTTGTTTATTGCTTTTTTCTGTTTTCCTCAGCGAAGAAAAAATCCTTCGCCCAGACATTGTCCTAAACCTTAAGCATTACTAGTCTATTCCTTACATCATTCTTAACAAAGATTTAACACACATCATTACTCTAAACCTAACTTCTAAAGCCAACTGGAAAAAAAAAAAGACGAAGAGGAGCAAAATGTCCTCACATCCCAGAAATGAATTCTATTTGTTGGTAGAAATGCTCAAAGTGGTTATTTATTCGAAGCATATAAACGTACGCAATCAAGCACACGCATACATCCTTGTACTTCTATAGTATACTGTACTTCTATATATATACTGGTCTGAAGACGTTGTATTCACTTCCATTTTTTTTAGCTACTGATTTTATGGTGAACACAGACATTTTCCTCATGTATTACTAACTACTGGGTCCTTCCATTGCTTTTCTATCTACCATGTTGGTTTTCAAACAACATTAAAGACTTTGCTCTGCTTACACTGTGTGCTTAGCTCTTTGTTTTAAAACAAAATTTAATAGTTACTATGAAACTCTTGGCAGCTTCTAGGATTAATGTTATCCTTCTATGGATTCTAATAATACAATATTTTAAAGTTGAACTGGTAAAACTGTTAAAGTCTAAACTTTTTAGAGGCAATATAAGTAAAACAGCATTCATTTAATGAAAAATAAACTTATGAGATTGTGAACATCTCTGATAAAAGGCAATCGATTATTTCGTTGAGCAGCAACTTTGGTTGTTCATCCAGTCTAGTTAGTATAATATTTTGAATTCTAGACTCTAAGAAGCAGGACAGAGAGTTGGTACTGGCAATTCCTGTCAGCTCTGTAAAATGAAGACAAGGTTTTATTTTATCGATATTTAATGCTTTGCAACCTGAGGGGAAATGGCAGTAAACCAAAGTCATAATTGGAACCAGTGATGTGTGAGGGATGTAAGATGACAGGAATGTTGCTTTTACTCCTTTTGTGGGTGTGGGGAGCAGAATCATGGGCCACAAGAAGTTTATTTTTTGTTTAATTATTAGAATTAAGTGATAACATTATGAGAATAAAGTTTTACAATATTAAAGCTGTAATAATACCTGAAGGAAAAGATAATATTTAGGGAATAAAGTCATAAAAAGACAAGAAACAAATGTTTTAATGGATTTAAAGAAATCCTTCATACTGATAAATGGAGCCAAATACTGTAAACTGTAAATAAAAAGCTCTTAAAGGGCTCCTGAAGACTTAGATGTTTATCTTGTAAAACAGCAATAACCTACAACTAGCAAGAACTACAACATAATGAAAGGAAAACTTTTTTAAATCCATTGAATCTTTATATTTCAATAGTCCTTCTAAAGCCCAGACCTAAATGTTATTTAAGGTCCATAGTAAGACCTGAAAATTGATGTTTCAAGTTACACATCTATGAGTGAAGATAACAGGCACTGCTCTCAGATTTTTATTCCTATAACATGTTTTAATCATAAATTCATTTATTTTTCAGGTTTGATACTTTGTATTAAACTATGATTTCACAATGAAATACAGGTTTGTAGTTTCAAAGTCAAAAGGTTTAAGTTGAGTTAAGGCTTAAGTGTTCACAGTGTTTATTTTTAAACTAATGCAAGTTAAGAGCAAATAAAAGTAAAACATTCAGCAATGTAATCAGTTGAAAGCTTTTACCAATTGTTAATAGATGTTAGATAAAAAGTATAAAAAGAGTTTACATCTATCTATGAGGACAAAGGAGCTCGTCAGAGACCTTCAGTGTTCCCGCAGAGTTGGTAAATAAAACTGATTCTGACTGCAGTTTTTGCCAGGGAATATGATTGGCTGCTGGTACACACACATGGCAGGATGCACGACTCCCCTCCTCCCCAGTGAGCCATGAAGGATAACGGATGACACGTGGTCGGGTTAACTGGAAACAGAAAGAAGAGCCAGGCAGGGAATAACAGTAAACATGGGCTTTCTTGTGAACGTGATAGAGCCAACAGTCCTGTTAGTGTTCTGGGTTAACAGGACGCTGCAGTGCAAGAAAGAAGGCTGGTGAGCATATGGAGGCGGTGTCACAGCAACCAGAAAATAAACACAATCAGCACATGGATGTTCTAACCACTAGACATTAAGAGCGTCATCCTATTTATTTGTTTTTAGTTCAGTGTAAAATTAAAACCTGACATTTACCCCCTGGGCTGGACTGGGAGATTTTTTCAGGCCAGGAGTCAGTCATGTAACCAGGCCACCCTGGGCTTGCCACGCATGCATATTCCCACACATACATGTTCACACCCACACCTAAATGCATGGGCACAAGCAAAACGCATTTGTGCACGTGCCCGCACACACTTCTAGTAGGTTGTAATATACAGCAACTTTACTGGTGTTAATGCAATAGTACTAAGATAATAAAGATTTTACAAAACAATAAGTGTCTAAGTTTGAGCTTTACATAGTCAAATAATGTAAAAAATCAACTGCACATTATAATACTGGGGAATACTAATGAACCCCAACCTACAGTAAATCCAAGGTTGGAATACACAAATGGTCATGCTTGATCTGGGATACATAACAGCAAATCAGCAGCAGACAAAAATATTTAACAACATAATCACTTAATAGAATAACGCCATAGTGCCAAGAAAGCTATTATTACAGTCGAGATTCTCTTAAGTCTATGCTAGCGTCTGGTAGTGTTCATGTGTTGTTGCTCTACTGTAGAAATGGTTTTGTAACTTCTCCCAAATGCTCTACTTCTCCTGAAGTACCAGCAGGACTGGTGTCATCACCATCACCACCTTTGACTAGCAAACATATGTTGACAGTTTTTCCATAAACTGTATTTCATACAGTAAGATTATGTAGCCTGTCTCACTGATTTGGCCTTTTACTCATATACATGATAATGGTAAGATTCTATCTGATTAGCTGGACAAATAAATAATTTAAAAAGTAAATAATAATAATAATAAAGTGGTGTGTAACTCAGTAATTTTAACTTCGCAGTCCTTATCTTAATTTCAAGGATAAACCTATATAGGCTCCATATTTACACTGTAGACTGAATGTGTGCAGTCTCAAGTTCCTTCTGGGGTCTCTGTTTAAACTTTAAACAACTTTTTTTGTTACAAATATATTATTAAAATAAAAAAACATATACATATATATATTTAACCTTAAAATAATATTTGTATATTATATTTGTGTGCGTGTTTTGTTTTTGTTTTTAAAACTTACTTGTAATCTTTATTTTAATGGCAACAAGGGGGGACTGAATAAATAAATGTGTTACTTTTCAGCATTTTGCAGCGTCCTCCTCCAGCGCTTTTCTCTTTTTGTCTCTCCCCCTCTTTATTCCTTTTACGTAGTCGGGAGACCCGAGTGGCTTCTCCTCAATCCTTGCTCGTCGCTAGTTGCGCCAGCTGCCAGCACCAGACACACGCCACGCCCCTTCCTCCACACCTGTGTGGTTGATACGGACTTTTGGGGCGGGTCTTAATCGAAATAAACCAATCGTCTTTCCCTCCTCACATGCTGCTGGCCTGAGTGCCTCTAAATGGCTTGTCACACCGCTGGCCTGTCTATCTGATATTCGCACTCCCGGCAGACTTTCTTTTGTTTTTTTACAGATACGCAGGCCAACAGGCCAATTTCAGGCCGACGTTTCTGGAATACTCCCTGTTCTCCTTATGGCCATTCCGGGCCTGTTTACCACCCAGACACAGAACATTTTTCTCACCGTCAGATATCCGTTTCTGGGTGAGTAAGGGTTGTTAAAATTATTTCTCTAAAAACCGATGGATAACTCAAGGTAACGCAAAAAATTCTCAACTCCACATTTTGAGTTTAGTGGTCCACATCCATGTATTGCTGGTCCACCTCCATGTATTAACATAGACTGGAAAGCCACTCAGAGACGAGGAAGCCGCTACTTTAAAAGGAATATATAAAAACATGACAACTTGTAAATGTACTCAAGCAACAAAAAGATGTACTTCATACGATTAAATAAATGTCATCCCCATCAAACCTCTGCGTGAACAAGTAATGACCCTAAGGAAACCCAGAAGAAGAACGTACAGAAGAAGAACGTACAAATCACAAAGTGTCGCAATGGTTATGGAATAAACAACTGATGCCACCACTGACTTTAAAGTTGTTAAGCTATGGGGACAATAAGATTAAGTAATCTGAAAAAAAATATGCAAACCTCTGCAATTCTCGCTTTAGCAGTATGCCAAAAAATGATGTCCCAGACAGAGACAGAGAAATCCTCATTGAATCACTGCAATGATGCCATTTCTTGGACCCCTGTTGCTAAGGGAGCTTTGAAAAAGTCTTAACCTTATACCCTGCATACAGATATCTAAATGTGCAGATGTTTGAATGTCCCAACTTTTAACTGCCAGTCATCAGTACAGTCTGAGGAGATGTTTTACAATATGAATAATGTTTTTAAGGCGCTGAATGTGTTGTGGTCTTCCTTATGTTGTCTCAGTGAACTGGGCTTTCCCAAAAAGCACAGCAGCTGTCACAGTTCACCAGTAGGACTGAACTCATTCAGCTTCCCACAAAATTCCTCAGTTAGCCCACATTGTATTCCCAGCCATTGCATTACCTCATGTTTTATCATGGATTTTCATATTATCTCTGCCCTCCTTCCCAGCCAATCAGCCAGGCTCGCCTGCAAATTGAAGTCGATTAACCTCCCGACCGCGTACCACGCTCTAGTTTGCTGCTGCTTTGGCTTTTGGTAGGTGTCTCACTGTGTGATTTTGCACTGCTGGGGACATCATTTTGGCTCGGGTGGAAGGAAACATTAAACACAAGCTGATGGCTGTAAAACATCCATCATCCTGCTGCTGGCCAGCAGCACAATCAGGCAACTCTTTCCTTCTACATTCAGCCAGCTGCGAGCCAGTAAATCATCCTTTTTTCTGACGGATAATGCATCTTCTTCACAAGCCTCCATATCTTGGCCCATGTTTAACTGTGTGCAGATGGCGTCACACTGAGACTCGATCACAAAAACACCTAGCATTCATGCCAAAGAGGATGTTTGGATTCCACTTTCTAGAGAGGGGGAAAAAGATGAAACTCCTACCATGCTAAGCTCTCATCCATCCCAATATGAATCATGAATAAGTCAGAGAAAACATTCAGATTCGTCACTGACGTGTTATCACGGAAAGTTGGCCACCTCACACTAGGCAGTCTGGTGCTGGAAAATCAGCCAGTCATTACTTTTAAAGTGTGGATCTTCACATCTCCCCAGCAGCGGCTCATGGCCCAACCATTCATGCGAGTGAGAGAGGGTTTTTCTCTAAAGTGACCGATCGTATGGGCCTAACCGGTTCTGTCTGAGTGGCTAATCTGAAGAGCTGTCAAAAAGTTTCTTTTTTTTTTTTTTTTATATATTTCTTCTTTTTTTGTTGCATTTTTTACCTGAAGTACAGGAATCATCGGATCAAATGGAACACAAAACCACCGCAGCTGCAAGAATTAGCTCAAACAAAAACATCTTTTTCATTTTTTTTTCTTTCTATATTCCTGAGCTCCTACCATAATTGAGTGAACTGTTTCAGAAACATTATATCTGTAATATCAAACAGTTTGTATTCCAGCTTGACTGTTTTCGTTAGTTTCTATTACTTTGCTGCCACATATATCTTCCTCTCTGACGCATTTAATTTCCTGTCAAATTGCTGTATAGGTCCAATCTATCCTGGCTGAATGAATGCAACATGTTCTGATGGGTGAGTTATCACAGCAGGCAACTGTGAACTGAATAGGAATTTTTACTATAATCAACCCATATGCGACCCATCTGAATGGTGACATTTCTGAATGATCATGTTGCATTTTATCCAGCTTTTAGATCCTTGAGGTGACACATGAATCTGCACCAGAACAAAATCAGACAGGGTCAATTTGGACATAAACTATGAGTGAAGCAAGCAGTGCCGAGTTTTTCTTTAAAATTTCTTCGCCTCCTTCATCCTATGATCTTGCGACAATTTGGCTCAGCGACTTAGTTCTCTTCTGAGATTGCCAGTAATTTTGGGGCCATAAACCATTCACAACGTCCGATGGTGTCGCATTTAATTAGTCCTATGAACCCCCATGCATCTGTTGCATTTGTAAATGCTACAAAATAATAAAAAAGGACACACTAACCAGAAATCACCAATCTAACAGTACCACTCTTCTGTTACAGCTAAACGTGCCCAGTTAAAACTATCCGTGTGCATTTTCAAACTTGGAAACAAAATTTTTTCTGTTGAATAAAGTCCCAATGAAATACACGGACGCTTGTGGCTGTAAAGAGCGAATGCACACAAATACAAAAGATCTAAGGGATGTGAAGTCACTGTTAATGCTCTAATTAAGCCCCAGTGAACAGTTGAGTTGTCTGCTGGCGCCCTGCAGGCTGTCTGTAACCTTGACCCATCAGGTTCTCCAGTTTTCTGTATTTTTGAATAAAACTGTTTGAAAGATTAGAGCCTTTTAATTTAAGCATAAAACAGTCTCTCTACGCCTCTCTCCAAAATGTTCTGATCTCCTCTTAGGAATCTTTTGAACTAAAGCCAGTCTTTCACTGGTAAAGAGATTCCTGCTTTTTAGTTGGTACTTCTGAACCTCGTGAAAATGTTGAAAGTTCAACTACAAATAAAGAGCGGTTTTGGATCCAAACTAGCTTTAAAGTTGTTTGATCATTTTTATTCAGTTTGATGGGAAATAAAACAAATAAAACTCTTTCCAGCCAAATTCAAGCGTTGTCTTGTGAATAAATAGTTGGCTAAAAGCAAAATTAACCCTTTAATCACAGTGCAGACGATTCTATCCTGCATTGCAATCTTTTTCTGCAGATAAGTTGGAATTTTTGATTACCATGATTGCAGGCTATGGTACAATGAGACTCACCTGGCTTTAAACTGAGGTAACTTAGAGTTATAAGTTTGGATCATGGCCTTTTTATAGCCCTATGTCAAATAAGCAACTGCCCAAAAGCATCCAAGCCACCAGAGAGCCCCAAAGCTATTGGTCATAAGCTCATAATTAGTATTTAGTGCTTCATGAAATTTGTATTATATTAAACTTGTTGTAACCCAATAAAAGTTAGTGTGGTGTGAATACTTTAGTGAGCCACTGACAGTGTATGTGTTCGATAGACGGAAGGACATTTTTTGTAGCAGCTTCACACTCTTGACTCAGAAGTGAAACTGTCCGAAGCTCCAGCTTTACTGTTTCAGTTCATTTCATATAACAAGTCGAATCTGGAAACGGATAAAAGTAGATTATCGCCATATGACGTTGCGTCTTTCACCCGACTCCGTTCCGTCTACCTCACCGTGGTTTCATGCTGTTCTGTGAAATGTGAGCTCATGGATTAGCTGCATTACACCGCAAAAACCTCCAGAGGCTTTTGAACATCTAAGAAAGCATTATTTCCCATGTGTGCCACTTCTATTTTGTAAATACAAAAGATGGGCTTAAATATGAGGGAGGGTAGCTGGCCTTCGAACAGATGCCGAGATGAGGAGATGAAAAGAACAGGCTGGGCATGAGAAAAGACGTGTCGCATTTTATTATTTATTATTATCATCCCTCAAACCTTTCAAGAAGACTTAGACACACGATGATGCTTGTATGAAGCCTGTCAGCTGACATGGGAGATGAAATGACTATTCATGGCGGCAACTTAACACAAGGGAACGACTTATTTAATTAGTGAAAACAACTTAATAAATCAGAAGAACGACTTGTTTTATTAAGTAAAAAAACTTACTAATCCAAAAGAATGAGTTGTTTAACTTGTTGCAACAACATATGAAAGTAAAAGAGTAAATTAATTAATGGGAACAACTTACAAATGCAAGGGAATGACTGGTTCAATTTGTTGCAACAACGTAACACACGCGAGTGACTTGTTTAATTAATGAAAATAACTTACTGATGCAAGGGAATGATTTTTTTTAATTTGTTGTAACAACTTAACAAAAGGGAACAACTTATGTAACTCATGGCAACCACTGACTAAACCAAAAGGATGAGAACAACTCACTAATGCAAGGGAACAACTAGTTTAATTCGTGGCAACAACATACAAAAGGAAGATAATGCCTTAATTCATGAAAATAACTTACTAATGCATGAGAATGACTTGTTTAATTTGTTGCAACAACTTAACACGAGGTTAACACAACTTAACTTATAAAACACCTGGAATGAACCGTGTCGTCACCGGTCCTGATCGGACCGGTGACGACATGTTTAGTCGCATGTTGTCATTCAACCGTTGGTTATCTAGGTGGTGTCCAGAAAACGGTGTGGGTTACATAGATAATTGGAAAACCTTTTGGGGAAAACCTGGTCTGATCCGGAGAGACGGCATCCATCCAACTTTGGATGGAGCCGCTCTTCTTTCTAGAAATATGGCCAAATTT
>JAVLVB010000486.1:278741-317418 GCA_032876305.1 Orestias chungarensis | reverse complement strand
TGCATTTGTTACTTCAAGGCTGGACTATTGTAACTCTTTATTAGCAGGAAGTTCACAAAATGCAATTAAAAGTCTACAGTTGGTCCAAAATGCTGCAGCAAGAGTTCTGATGAAACTTAAAAAGAGAGATCATATCTCCCCAATTTTAGCTTCCCTTCATTGGCTCCCTGTCAAACTTAGAATAGATTTTAAGATTCTTTTTTTGACATATAAAGCCCTCACTAATAAAGCTCCATCGTATATCAGAGATCTGATTACTCCTTATGTCCCTAACTTCGCTCTCAGACTGCAGGTTTACTGGTGGTTCCTAGAATCTCTAAAAGCACATTGGAAGGCAGATCTTTCAGTTATCAGGCTCCTCTCCTGTGGAACCAGCTTCCGGCTCTAGTCCGTGAGGCAAACAACCTGTCTAGTTTCAAATCTAGGCTTAAAACCTTCCTGTTTGATAAAGTTTATAGTTAGGAAGAGGTAGAGAAGACAGCCTAATCCGGTTGGGGAGGAACTCAGTCTTGACAGACGGTTCTCCTTTGCTCTACGTTCTTCATGTCTCACTCTATAGGGTTAAGTTATTTAGGTTTTTCTATAGTTATGCTGCTATAGGCTAAGACTGCTGGAGGACAATCTGACCACTTCTCTCTCTGCTACTTTCTTCCTTTGTCCAATCTACTTAGTTACCGTTATTTAAGCCTTGTTAACCTTTTGTTTTCTCTTAGTGTTCTTCTCTCCATAGTAACCACACCTGGTCTGGCGTTCTGTTAGCTGAGACAGCTTCTTGGATGAGAACATGGGCTGAGATGCTTCCAGTGACGCTCTACAACTGCTGCTATAAACTCTATTATTTCAGTATCCTGTGCTTCTAATTATAGCTTTCTGTCTTTTCACACCCCCAGTCGGTCGTGGCAGATGGCTGCTTGTACCGTGCCTGGTTCTGCTGGAGGTTTCTTCCTGTTAAAGGGGAGTTTTTCCTCTCCACTGTCGCTACATGCATGCTCAGTATGAGGGATTGCTGTAAAGTCAACGACAACACAAGCCATTGTTTTGGTCTGCTGATTCCAGAGGAGTGAATGCTGCAAGTCAATGACTCGATGAATCTGCTGGGGTTCCTTAGATTGGAAACTTTTCCAAATTGATTTATTATGATGTATCTTTGATTTTAATTGATTTTCTGTGAAGTGCCTTGAGATGACACCTGTTGTAAATTGGCGCTATATAAATAAACTGATTCCTGATTCTCGTAATTATTATGTTATTGTGTGTACATGTTATTGGTTTAAAATCAACCACACCATTAGTAATTTTGTGTATAGCAGCCGATTCCTGCGAGGGCTGGCTTTTACTTGACGGGATGTATAAGAAATTGGTTGAGTCAAAGCAGTTTGAAGTTTGGATGTAAATAGAAGGGTTTAGATCAGGTGACTGCAACTTTCAGCATGTGGCTCGATCGACCTTCTACTATGTCTCCTACTAACTTAAGTTAAAATTCTAATTGGAAAAAAAGAACCACCAACGTTTTGAAACCTGCAAACGAATTCAGGTTCACGTAATTTTAGGTTCAACTTTAACCTTTCAAAGAAAATGCTACAAAATTCTGTTTATTGGAACGTCTCAAACAGAACCAAGAAGTCTTGATTAAATGTCTGAAATAGCAAAAACAAATAACTTTTTGTTATAAAATATTTGTTTTGTAGGTTTTTAGGATTTACATTTTTTTTTATTTAAACGCAATAATATTATTTCTATCTTGAACAATATCAGGACAGCTGATCATACCTGGCAACAACCGGTATAAAACTAAAACTCCCACATGCATTTTTCTAAGTTCATGTTCTACCTTGCTGTGAGAAAAAAAATGTAAAGTAAAATTCTACTGACAATCAGTCGGCCTGCGCTGAGGACAGAGCAGCCCCAGCTGGCATCCATCAGCTGCCACACACACTGCTGACGGAGAGCTGAGTGAGGCTGCGTCCAAAACCGGTAGCTTCTGTGTACTTAAGCGGCTGAGCTGCCTGTCATCACCCTACAAACAGACAACGGTCGCCGTGCATCTCCCACCTCCTGGCTGTCCCTTTTCAGCGCTGCTGTGTCTGAGATGTGATGTTAAACTGACAGTGGGAATGAAGGGTCACACGCAGAACAGCGTTTAGCGTCAAAGACTGATTTCAACAAAGCAAACGCAACATTCAGACATTTCACCATACTACTTTAACATACCGCCTAGTAGCTGGGAACCTTGACTCTATACAGAATGACACCACTTTAGTCTGCATAGCTCCGTGTGTTGAAACAATTGTGAGAAGCTCCATTTTTAAAAGTAGGAAAGGTTAGTATGGCCATTTTAAAATACGTGTATATCATGTACATACTATTTGTGATATTTAAGAATGAGTCTTTGCAACCAAATTTAAACTAAACACATCGAATTAGCTACATTTTTTCTGCGTATTTTATTTTATTTTAAAAATTTTAAAAGTTTGCTCAAAATTTGAGGGTCACTTAAGGGTGATAGAACTGTTAACACGGACACCTGATAGCGTTTGCATTTAAGTAGTATTAACAACCACTGAAAAAAAAAAAGAAAAAAGTCATACTTAAACATTAAGATGCTACATAAATTAATCCGTCACATGTAACACAAAACGATCACATTATGCTGATGACGTTCTGTGTTATTTTACATTTGTAGGGCCTGTCGATTCATCTTACCTATCAGACAGCTTCTTAGCAAAGCCAAAGTCAGTCAGGCAGATGTGTCCCTCGCTGTCCAACAGGATATTCTCGGGCTTCAGGTCTCTATAGACTATCTCTTTGGAGTGAAGGTACTCGATGGCGCACACAATCTCAGAGGTGTAGAAGAGGCCCGTGGCGTTGCTGAATCGCCCGCGGCTGCGTAGGTAGCTAAAGAGCTCTCCGCCTGGGACGTAGTCCATCAGCATGTACAGGAAGCGCTCGTCGTGGTGAGTCCAGAAGCTGCGGGTTAAAACATTGCGGTTGTAGTTGTAGTTAGCTCTGCTGGAGGCTGAAAGTAATAAAGTGCCGTCTAAAGTCTGGTGAAATAAGATTAAGTCAGAGGGTACATAGCAGACTGTGGATGGTGAAATTAGTGAAATATAACTTGAAAAAAATTTCCCAATAGAAAAATATTCTATATTTATGGAATATTTGAGCGTATATTTACCCACTCACACAAATACAAATTTCACCCCTTTGCCCCCATAAATGAAAAATATATTCTGTGAAACCTTATTAAACGAGTATAAAATGTGCAAAACTTTGTCTCAAAAAATTGGATCTGAAAAGGTTTTTTTTGTTTGTCATTATAAAATCTGAAAAAAATATCCAAAAATAACAAACTGCATTCATATGGGTACACATACTAAAATAGTTTGAAAATGTTTTAGTTTTTTTTTTTAAGGTCTCTACATACTGCGTTTGCAGAATGAAATAGCCAAGACAGACGTTTCCTGAAATCCTATTACTGAGTCATCTCATCACCAGGAAACGAAACAAAAAAACAAAACACATTGCCTTTCATAAAGACAAAACCAGTCACCTACTGTAGAAATGACTCCTGTTCTTGCAGCAGCCGGGTTTATTACAGTCAGAAAAGGCGACATTGTTCATCATTTGTCCCTTTGGACTATAAAGCAGCGGCTGCTTTGTTCATAAAACGTTTTATGTGAGATGTGACGTGCTGGGAGTGGACTTACAGTCTGATGAGAAAAGGGTGGCTGATTTCTGACAGCACCTCTTTTTCGTTGTGGACGTGTTGCTCCTGCTTCAGCCGGATCACATCAGAAATCTTCATCTGTTTTAGTGCAAAGAAGGCCTTGGTTTTCTTGTCCTTGACGAGGAAGACTCGACCGAACGTTCCTGTTCCTGAGGTCGGAGAAGGTGACAAGAGATTACCAACTGGGATCTTTAACAGTGAAAATGTATTGTTGATATCTGTCAAGTATAAAACCCGCTTGAATGTGAACAAAAAGAAGTAGATAATTGTAATTTCAAAAGAAACAAGCTCAGATCAAGCACTATTTCTCTAATGAGAGAAGAAATGGCGTTGGGTGAAAATATTAACACCTGGATGTTTACCTGGACAACAGCTTTGAAAAGTGTACGTCCTTAAGTATACCACTATATTGTTGTGGAGAGTGTAATCAGGGTCTCAACAACATGACAAAGAAGGATGTTTCCGTTCTGGGAGTGACTTCAAAACCACTGATGGCGCAAAGAAGCATTCACAAGAAAATTAAAACAAACCTTGATCATCCTTCTAAAGAGACAGCTTTAAAAAACAGAGTGTCTTCAGTCAGGAGCTTCTTTAGATAACCTTTAACAGACCACTACGGGAGGAGATCATTCCTGCAAACGGCAGCTAAAAATAAAGGAACTTGAATATTAGGTACAACATTATATTTCCATATGGGGTTAATATGTATGTTTGCACTGAAAAACACAGTGTGCAAAGGTTGATCTGTTGGGGGCAGCAGTGCATTCAATTTATGGCAAGTTGGCTTTAACATCCCATCGATCAGTTACAAAAGAACTGGCAGGGTGGTTGTGATAAAGCAAATGTTTTAAGCGGCTGGCTCAAACGTTTCTCAGTACCCAGACTAATGCGATATTTGTAGCATTTGCCGGTGTTGCCACTTCCCTTCAACATAGGAAGTAGCATTGTTCCTACTTTTGATGTTACTGGGAAGACTAAAGCCTCACCCTAGCTTTGCTGAAATGATGAGTGATTTATTTATGAATGTAGACAGAGTCTGCCTGCAGGCCACTATTTCCCTGTAATCTCAGTATTTATTGCTTACAGACCCATGGGGGCATGCTCTTTGTGTACATTTTAGTGATGTAGCCTTTGTTGGGGACTGTAGTAGTGTCACAATTGATGCTGACATTGGGTTTAATGTACATGTCATGGGGGGAAAAAAGAAGAAGTAAATGTGAGGATGTTACTGAGCTCCACGCTCCTTGTAGGGAGGCCGTTGTTCCTCTAACAAGAAATAACCATTGCATCGCGGCGAGGAAAGACAAAGGAAGGCGGCAGACGGAGTGGTGTCGGGTCACGGTGATATGGTGAGGCAGTGGGAGAGGCCAGTAATGGCTGCGCATTCAGCTACGGGAGAAACAAGTCTCCTCCCGAGCTCTGATAACTACAATTTGTGTTGCCTCGCCTCGGCTTTGTCGTTTTCCTTCCAAAGACAGAGAGAGCCATGTGGCATTTCAATCCCACCGAGCCAACAAGCACCTAGGGAAGAATTAAGCGCCCGGTGACAATATGTGACATAACAGACACTCTCTGTCCCAAATACGCTACTCGTCTTCTTCCTTTGTCTACTGTTGCCAGAGCAACAACACCAGTGGAGGAAAGCTTGTGATGAGAGTTTTTAAAGCCGATGTCTGCAGATAGCAGGACTTCTGAAGTTGTATTTTTCATGCTGATGGAATATTTGGCCCCTAGGACAGAGTCTCACAGCAGCAAATGCCGCCAACTGGACACCAATGATGTTTCCAACACTGACTCCACTGTCTGTCAATTTAGCTGACTTACATGGCTGGTTTTAAACTTTGAAGTGGATTTCTTATTCTTGTTTTAAATATTGATGATAAAGATTCAGTTCTTTGTTGTTTGCAAGTGATGTCCATCTATACTAGGCTAAAAAAAACAAAAAATAAAACTATTGGCACTAAAGCAGTGTCCTGATTGACTGGCTGATCGCGAGAGGAGTGCACGGCGATCCATCCTTGCGTTTGGTTCCCATGCCGGGCACCAAACTGCTGTGCACGCATGCAAACTCTACGTTAGCTTTTCGTTAGCCGCCTTATACAATTACTCAAACATGAAGTTTGACATGGTTTATGTTGGCATCAGTCAAGATGGAAAACCCATGAACAAGCTAGTTGGGCAGCTGAAGCACAGTCATGCACAGAAGGCCGCGCAATGGAAGATTTTGCCCCCAGTCAAGAAGCAGCAAGATGGTTGTCCGCTTCTAAGAGCACTCTGACACCACCTTTATTAACAGTGGCCAACAGACTTTCTGGAAGTGCAACATCACACACAAACATACGTTTGTATGTATTTTAGGCATACAAACTAAAATATTGCACATGAATTTCTATAAAACTGATACAGCATACACAATTCAGTATGACACACATTGCACACATTCCTTAACACATACTCTCACTTATCTATTAAACACATTTACAGTAATATGAATACATAAAACACTTTGCATTTTCACTGACAAACATGTTTCTATATAAATATTTTAAGTCTGTTTTCATTGTATGCATTACACCTATTTGTCAGCGTGTTGAAGTAATCATAAGCACTTCTTTTGGTTTTTAGAGATTTTAGTGAAAATTTGTGCTGGTGCTACAACTTTTTGTTCTGTGCTACAAAACAAAACGGCAGCCTCTGTAGCACCACTGCTATAAGATAAAAAAAAGTTAGCGTACAGCCATGTAATTCTTCCATGATCTTAATGGAATTAATTGAAACTTGATTTAAAGAAAATAAATCGTGATTCAAATCGAAACCGCAAACTCTGCCAGAAAAATTGCCATTTCAATTTTTTCTCAAAATCGTTCAGCCCTACAGAGTGTGAATGTTTTTTGATGTCGTCGTGAGTTTTTAGGCTCCGGTTTTGTGGCTCGCAACGAGCTTAACGGAGAAATTAGGAAGTTTTCTTACATGTAGTTCCAGGTTGAGATCAAAAAGTAAAAAGTTGAACATAGCAAGTGTGCCTGAAGAAAAATGAACCATCTTTAAAGCTTTATAAATAATAATAGAAATTAATTAAAAACCTTAAGAAAAAAAGTCAAAAAATTGTGTCATTACCATTATTTAAAAGTTATGATACATGATTTAACGAGTCGTGCAATTACAAAACTATTTCATGAGTATTTCAGGCTTTTGTTTGTATTTAATTTGTCCCTTTTGGCTCTCCAAACAAATCAGACCCTGGTAGTTATTTTGCGCTCTCCTCTTTGGGAACCCCTGCTATAAACATTTTAGCTTGGGACCCCCAGAAGTATGGAAGTTACATTTTCCGATTGTGTGAATGTAGCCAGAGTTGAAAAGTTGGAGGACATATTTCAAACATTTGGAGCTTTAATTGTAATTTAAAGTTACAAATTCAGCCAGACTTTACAGTTATATTCGATGCAAAAAAAGTGAAAACCGTGTCTTTTTTTTCTCTTTCACTTTTTGGTTTCGCTACATAATATTGCACACAAAACACAAAACATCAGTTTCGTGTAAAAAAAAAAAAAAAAAGACAACTTAAGTTTCATATTCCATTAAGTGAGTCACGGCTCAAACATCTTCCCTGGATATTTTTTTTTTAAGTAATGTTATGACAATGAGTCAGAAAAAGTTCACACGCCGAGTTCTGGATTTTATTGTAAACCGACGCTGTGATTGCTGAGCCTCGTCAAGCGGTAACACACCTGAAGGCGTGCGTGCCTGACATCGCAACATGTTACACAATTATGTTTTAATAAACTTTGAGATCCAACTTTGTGATTAACTTGTTAAAAATGGCTTAGCGGCTTTAATTTGATACATTTGTGAGGCGTAGATCAAGACATTCTATAGCAGGGGTCTCAAACTCAATTTCCCTGGGGCCGCTGGAGGTAGTCTGGGTAAGGGCTGGGCCGCATTAGGTTTTCCAAAAGAAAAGCTCTTACAAAAACATTTCAATGTTATAAAATACCTTTGTTTTTTGTTTTTCACCACAAAATAAGATGAAAAAATAAACAATTCATAAGAAAAATAAATAAAATCAATCAGTATTAAATAAATAAAATAAAAATAATAATGAAAATAATAATAATACAGAAGATATAGAAGACTGAAGAAACCACATAAAGTTGCTGGCTTGAGAAATGTAATTATTATTATTCAGATTCAAATGTCTGTTAACAGTTATTTAACCTTTAACTTTCTGAACATGAATGGAACATTGAACATAAACTGGCTTCTTCTGTCTGCTTCTTACTGCTAGAGATCTGGCAGCGCTTCCTCTCGCAGAGCCGAACCACATTTGGCTTAAGGGAGGAGGCAGTTGAGACCCTCAGTAGGGCTTGAAGATGCTCGTCAGTAACTCTGGACCTGTACTTGGAACCATTTAAGTTCAAGGTAGAGAAGAGCTTTTCGCACAAGAATGTGCTCCCAAAAAGAAACAAGGTCCGCTTGAACAATCAGGAAAGCTCAGGGAAGCTGGGGGGCAATTCTCTCAAAAATTGCCATAGCTTGTCTACTTTTCCACTCACCTCCCGGAAGTTGGCTTTGAGTTCAGAGTTGCACTGCAGGTCAATGAGCTCCATTTGAAGCACAGGAGGGGCATCTTGCACATCAAACGAGAAGGGGTCCACAAAAATCTGAAATATGGCTCTGTGCATCTTGAAGTCTGCAAATCTGTGATCAAATTCCTCCTGTAGCTTCAAAATGACATCCACATACTTCTCACCATTGAAAGGTGTGCCTGCATCCATGAGTGCCTTGCATGCTGGGAAATGGCAAAGGTTTGTTTGAGAGAGCTGGGCTTTCCATAACAGAAAAACATTAGTTTTAGCAGAGAATGCTTTCTTCCGCTCTCAACTCAAAAACTCTCTTCAGTATGTGACCCCTGCTGAGCCAACGTACCTAGGTGCAGTATAGCACATCCCCATATTCTGACTCTATTTCCTCTAAAAAAGCACGGAACCTTCTGTGCTTTAAGCTTCTGGATCTGATTTGGTTGATGCATATCACAACAACAGACATCACGTTGTCAAACTTCAGGCATTTGCTGCAAAGCGCCTGCTGGTGGATAATGCAGTGCAGAGCAATGGGCTCCTCCTCACTCTCCTCCTCCAGTTTTTTTTTTTAAACAAGTGCCACGAGTCCATTGTTCCCCCCTGGCATTGATGGCGCTCCATCGGTTGTTATTCCAACAAACCTCTTCCATGGCAAACCGGCATTCCCAATGGCCTCACACAGCTGGTGAAATGTCTACTGAGCGGTGGTCTGGCCATGCATTGGAATTACTCTGAGCAACTCCTCTGTGACTTCAAAACTGTCCTCAACACCAGGGACATAGATTGCGAGCTGGGCAGTGTCGGTGATGTCTGTGGTCTCATCAAGAGCGACTGAGTATACACTGAAGAACTTTGCTTTCTCACACAGTTGATTATGAATGTCACTTGACAGGTCAGAAATGTGCTCTGCCACTGTGTTTGCAGAAAGGCTGACGTTTTGCTAAACTGACGTTCCTTTCCTGGACAGACAATATTTGCTGCCTGTAATATGCACTTCTTGACAAATTCACCAACTGTGAATGGCTTTCCTGCTTTAGCAATCATCTCACTAACTATGTGGCTAGCTTCGACTGATGCATCATTCTCTTTGGTTGCTTTCTTAGAGAAATCTTGTTGCCTCAGTAGACACGTTTTAAGATTAGCAACCTGGTTAGCTCTTTCATCTCCCTGGTATTTAGCATACTCCTCAGCGTGTCTAGTTGTGTAATGACGGTTCAAATTGTATTCTTTGTGCACTGCAACTTCCTCTGTGCAAATAAGACACGTCGGGATGCCTCTGTGCTCAACAAAAACATATTGCACTTCCCACTTTTCCTGAAATTGTCTGTGCTCATCACCAACCTTCCTCTTCACTGCAGGCTTTGAAAAAGACATGTTTGGGGCTGTTAAATATCTACAATTCCACTTGGTGTCAGTGTTGCATTGAAGTTTAGTATTTAGGCAATTTCCGCTTCTTTTTCTGTCCTGCTGAGCAGCAACTTCCGAGTTCAGACTGGACGCCGAAAATTCGTGGCCGCGAAAATTTTTCATGCGCCGTATTTAACAGTATTACGGGATTCGCCGTATTTAACAGTATTATGGGACAAAACATTGTGATTTGCCTGTTTATTTAAATATTTATTGGCTTCGCCAAAACAAATAGTTTGTCAACTCGTAGCGAGACAAGGCTGTTGCTAGGCAACATGTAAACATTTTCTGCACAATGTAACTCCACACAACACAATGACATATTTTTGGAAATACATCCATCTTTGCGGTGTGATCGATCATAGATTAAAAACGAATGGAAAGTTAATTGACGGTTCTGAATGCCGGTGTAGCGGAGTGATACACCTCTGAACAGTCCCAGTGCGGTTATCGGTAAACATACCTCTTTGAACGTCTCTCGTTGAATCAAATTTCTCGGACGGAACAAACTGTTGTATAATGACAAATAGAATATAGACACAGTGGGCGTGCTGTGGTGGCGTAGGGGTTAGCGCGACCCACACTTAGAGGCATTGAGTCCTCGGGGGGGGTTCCCTGATGACATTTGCCGCATGTCTTCCCCATCTCCTGGCCTTTTCCTGTCAGTTTAGGGACACTAAGCTGACAGGGCTGATGTCCCGCCCTCGAGAGTAATATACCCAACCGTGATTGGTCGTTTTGTTCAGACAACACTGAAAAGTGCAAATCCTATCAAACTTGCGGGCTACACTAATATTAAACTTTTATATTAAGGCGGGGCCACAAACTATCGTCTCACGGGCCGCAATTGCCCCGCGAGCATGAGACACCTGGTCTATAGGCAGACTAAAGCTATCCCAAAAGCGCGAACTAAAAAAAATGTAGTGAGGGGTTGCTTTGTTGCAATTAGTAGGAACACTTTGAATAACAAAGATGGGTCGAGCAGGTGTTTAATTCATTGATGTCCAAAGGCTTTTTATAAATTTTTTAAGTTTCAGCCCAATAATTCAAAATGGGCCTATATTAGCAACCGATATTCGGGGTGTTTAACTGAAGCTTAGATGAAATGTCGGTTGTTGAAGCAACAGTATTATCGGATATTGGCCGAAATCTTTATATCGGTGCATCTCTACTTTTATTTATTTATTACAATATATTTCGTTGAACTACGAAAGAAATTAGTTTTTATTATTAATGGTGCGATCTGGAATATGATCAAAATGATAAATTAACAAAGTTTGAAAACTCCAAAAACTGCCTGGATTGTCATTTTCCCCCTTTTTCCCCTGTTTTTTCATTACAGTAATGATAGATAAAAAAAAAAAAATTAATTACAGATTCTTTTTGCTGTTTTGTGTTTTACATGACACTTCTTTAACTAACTGGTGTCCTGTTTATAAAGAGCAGTGTTTGTGTGTCATTTTTAATATTTTCATCACTGTCACGATAAAACTACAAGGTCTCTCACAAACATTTGAGATCCATCTCATTAGTTTCATCTAACCTGCCATACAAACAGACCAGCTGTCCATCTGCTGTCGAAATGAGCATTTCAGACAGAAATGTGACCGCATTACACAGATTACTCCTGAACAACCTCAGCCAGCTTCAAGGTTTATCCAGACAAAATGTACCAAAAGGAAAACGATAAATCCCAAAATAGGTCAGATGGAACCGGGTGACATTGATAAAGCGGCAGATATAAGACACGAGGAATTATTCATGAAAGATATTTCAATAAAGATGGATAATATATCAGAAGGTCCGCTCTGGTGTTATGTGTAATACTATCAAATATACTGAGATGCAGTTTGATTATTATGTTTCCTGTAAAATACTGAAAACTACTTTTGTATTGAGATCAAAACCAGGAACTTGTTTCAATGATTAACTACTATACAGGAAATTTTCCGTGAAAAATCTCTACAGTACAGTAAATATACACCATTATACAGTTTACCCGTAAACTCACTTAAACCTCTCCCTGTTCCAGGCTGCAAGTTATGTCTCAAATGTAGCATTTAAAGGTCGGATAATTCAAATTTACAGACCTGACCCAACTTAAATGGTTAAATCACACTATGTAGGTTTTAAACATACAAAAATACAAAGGTCACAGATTTTTAGATTCATTTTTTTTTTCTTTTGCGATGCGAATCTTGTACTTTCTATTCCTGACAGGTGAAACATTCCACATGGATCCATGTTGAAACAGAACCCTAAATAGTTATATACAATCATAAAATGAAAAAAAAATGCACATTATATGTATTTTTTATATTAAATCAGACAAATTCTTGTTTCAGGCTGGTTTAAATTTAAGAAAACCCTGATGATGATGATCATGACGTCATGGCTTTGTAAGCATGTGATAGATAATGTCCCTCATTGTACCTCCAAATTATGTAAGACGTGCCTGAAGAATAACAAGAAAGAAAATTTAGAGATGACCTGAACCACAGTTACATCAGGAGTCGTCGACAAAAATCATCAACAAACCATTGAGAAAGAATAAAATAAACACAACTTTTTTTTTTAAGGTTTTCGTGGCACTAGTAGTCCTTCTTCAGTATTAACTGGAAACGAAGAACAGCAGAAAGAAAGAAACGTGCTCGTCCACTGAGCCCTGCGGCATACCTCATAAGTGAAAAAGCTACAAAATCATCCCGGATGCACAGAAATGAAAAATGTTGGCCAATACCGATGTCCAATATTGATATTAGAGTTGTGGCAGATATTTGTCCAGTTCATAAATATTACTGCAACCTTTGTTAACACCTTAAAAAAAGAATATACACGTAAATTGCTTATATCGCTGTTTCCTTAAACTACCCAAAATCCAGGGGAACACAACCACTGTCACATGACCCATGAAATACAATGCAACCTTTTAGAGTACTGAAAGATTTTAAGAAATAGATTGACAAAGATCATTTTCAATAGAAGGTAATGTTTTATTTACTACGTTCTACAGAAAGCTGCTGACCGAAGACATTTAATATCTATTTTGGAGTTACTTTCTATGAAAAACCTTTAAGGTTGATGGAAACAATGTTAGGTCACAAACTGTAACTGAACGAAAATAAATTAGTTCATCTTTTGCAAATAGAAATAATTCCATGTAAACAACCCCCTCTACTCCAGAAACAAGATGAAACAAATCGGTAGATTCTGATGCCAATATCAATATATTCTGCTTAATCAGTCATTATATTCATATAGTTTGTTATAAATCGGGTCTGTTTCACTAATGCCCAAATGTTTCCATAAAATGATACACATGTGGTAAAATCGGGCTTATACCAATGTTAATGAGGATGCACCGGTATATCGTGAGAGTTTCACGTCGATGTTTTCCCCGATGTTTGTGCACCCTGAAGTGAAAAATGGAGCGATGAACATTGTCTCAATAATTTAACTCCCTTTTATGCCGATTTCCAAGACATTGTGACTGTTCTCAAGGCTCCAGCTGGGATCAGTGCACCCCTCCCCTCCTCATGTAAACTCACCCACAGTTGCCATGGTTTCCAGCTCATCCAGGCTGTAGACCCGACTGTTGGCCTCTGCCTCGGCGGGACAGCCCGCATCTATCAAGGAGCCGTCCTCGCTGGCCGCCGGTTTACCTCTCTGGGCCGCCATTGGTCAGTTTATCTCACGTGTTTGTATGTCGGCGTGAAGATAATGCATGTCTGGGAGAAAAGAGGGGCAACTCTTGTGTCCGTTTGGTCCGGCTAATAAACAAGATAGTCTCGTTTAGCGATGGTGGTGCTCGTGCAGAGAAACGGAGCCTGATAATGAAAGACAAAGAAGAAGCCGGCTGGTCGGATAAGGTGTAGCGGCATGAAGCTAACGGCTAACGAAAGTGGGGAAAGCTGGAGAACCGGAAGTCGCGGAGCGCACGAATAAAGCTCCAAACCAGGCTAAAATCGCAAGCTTCACTCATTTAACTTCCCGTTGTTTCCTCCATTATTTCCACAGCTACAACAGACCTCACCCACAGCCTCACCCCTTCTGCCCACGTCAAGTTTAGTAAAAAAGACGCCGACTAACTTCCGGTCCACACTTTCAAATTAAAACCCATAAATCCAGATTGACTGTTTAATTCACAGTATGCGACTTACTTAGTGCGCGTTTTACTAACCATTTATGTGTTTTAAGATAAACTTAATTTAAATCATTACAATTGAACGCGCTGAATTGTATATTTGACACCAAAATAGAAACTATGTCCGACATTAAATTGGTGAGCTTCCTGTGTTGTATGTCATTGTGGAAATAGCTTTACGCCAAGAGCAGGACAAAAAAAACCCACAATGTTGATAAAAAATTGGCCAATGAAGAGCAGGCTGTTTCTGAATGTTAGCCAATCAGATTTTAGGAGGGGCTTAGCAACAGCAAGCAGGGCTTAGCAACAGCAAGCAGGGCTTGTTTTCTTATGCAGGTCTCAAAATAAAATAAAACACAAGCAGATTTCTGTATTTATTAATCTACATACTGCAACACCTCAGCTTAGGTTTATTGGCAGAACTACAGAAATGTACACATGACCTGTGATTCTCTGGGATTGCAGACCAAAGGAAAGATCAATCAATGATAGTGTTAACCAAAAAATCAATTAAACGATACGTTCAAATTGATCCAAGTAATCAAACCGTTCAGTTGAACTGTTTGTCGTAATTAACTAATACTAAATTACTATGCACATATAGCCTCATTTACCGTAAACCCTAAATCTTATGGTGCTTATGGTGCAGAATTATGATGCATGTCTCATGTCAATATTGTAGAATCACATAAAATGCCACCTGACCGTTCAGACTGCAAATGCTTTGAAAATTCTTGGTGGTGTATATCAATTATAATGTTGAAGCGGCACATTTGGATTTGTTGAACGTAACCATGGTCACCACTCTAGACTATAAACAAAATTGAAATTATCACCAAAGTTTATAATTTGAGATGAGTTCTAGTCTAGATTTGATTTTCCATGAAATCAACTACAAAGATAAAAGCAAATATATTTCTAATAAGTCAGACTTGTGTAACTTCCACTAACTGGGTCATAAGCTGACACTGGGAGGAAGCTGATACCAGAGCATAGGACATCCTCCTCCATACGGTCTAAAATACTCAGTCCATAATTAGCTGTGCCATAAATTCTTTTTACTTCCCACACACAAAAAAAAAGAGTAGTTCCAAAGTTACAAATGATATCTTTGGTATTATTTGGTATTATTAAGTGTAATTTTAAACCACTCTGCTCTACTATATAGCTGCATTAACCTCCACCTCTCATCATAGGTGAAGCATCAGAAATTCATGAATAAATGGCATGAACAAACAGCTATATTCTCCTTCTCAAACATTAACATATGTCTTAAAATACTTTATTATGGAATATTATTTGTACAGTTTACTTTTTTTGTCACATGTACATATTTTGGGCAATACCAAATAAATGTAAATTTAAGTAATGATTATAAGGAAGAGGATGGGGACAATAAAAAAAAGAAAAGAAAAGTGACTATTTCTTTTAATTTCTTTAAAAATTTTTAGAATTCTGACTTCGATATGAAAGTAATATATTTTTGACAGAATTCTGATTTTAACGAAAAATTCCCATTTGCCAATGATTAAAAAGAAAAAGAAATATCTCAATTATGAGTTTAAAATCAGACAAATAAAAATCATATTTCTAATGTCAGAGTCAGAATTTAGGAACATAAATAGGAATTTTAAAGTTAATAAAAAAAAAGCTTCAGGTACTCTAATCCTTTTCCATATGATTTGTTTTATTAACCTGAAAAAGTAATCTTTAACATGGTCCTATGTAACAACAGTAATTGCAACCTAACCTCAAATTGTGACAATTATATTTATTTAAAACACTGTGGAAAGATTTGGACCCATTTAGTGATTCATTTTAATCCTGACACCTTGGTTTTATAAATTAATGATCTATTTAGAAGATGTGGCTGTACTTGATATGTTGGGATCATTGTTTAACCCAAGTGAGATTACATTAAATAAACTGCCATCAGACAAGTTTTGAAGACTGTTTATGCTAATTTTCTCTGAAGTGAGAAAGAATGAAAGTAAATGTGTATACCACAGAAAAGAAGAGACAGGATAAAGTAAAAAAAAAAAACCTGAGGTAAAAAGAAAAAGGAAAATTCAACACGTTGTTTTCAATTGGTTTTAAAGTGAATCCATCAGTCTGTACAGTGTCATTTCATCAGATGTTGACAACATGCTCACACGTCATAAACAAGAAGGAGTAGAATGAGTTCGATACATCAGACCTTTTTTCAATCTTTACTTTTGTGCATTTAGGTTGTTTTTTTCTGCAAAACTGTAGTTTTTATTTCAGATTTTCCTTTTCCATCCAACGTTACAAAATAATGCAAATCTTCAAAATGTGCATAACCATTTTTTTTTTTTTTTTTTTTTAAGGAATCGAAGTTTTAGGAAAGTTCCTGAACGAGATACAAGATTAATCTGAGGGGAGTGTGCAAATTAAAATATATAGATATATGTTTGTTATACATTATTGTGAATCATATAAACTGGACTAAAATGATTCCTGTGGGTCGGGGACACTGGTAAATTGAACAAATGAGATATGATTAGGAAAATACCAGTATGAAAGCCTCAAGCAACGGTTACTTTCTTATGGAAACGTATAATCAGAATAATCGGTTGATGGGAAATGTGTTACCACCCCGTCTGACATATTCTGATCAGATTTAGTTCGATTGGAATGCAATTGTGATCCAACTTAAAGGATTGCAACTTTAAGAGGTATTCGACAGCATTGCAGATTATTCGAATGAAGTTGTTCTAAAAGTAAAACGTCAGCACATTCTCTTGGCAAATGTAAACCGGGACAGTTAAAAAAAAATAGCCAGTCTCCTACCTTAGATTGTCAAGAATCAAGAATCAAGAATCAGTTTATTTATATAGCGTGTGTAATTTAAAGATACATTTAGTCAATTTTCCCCATCTGGTCTCCTGTATGCTGTCAACAGCATACAGGAGACATACAAGTTCTTATATAAACAGCAGCTGATCTGGTTAATGTTGTTGGACAGGTTAAAATAACCTTACTGGGTGGTGATAACACACTTTATCTCTAACCTATAGAAAGGCTTTACAATATTTTCAGCAAATCCCTCACTGTAGTGCAGATTTAATAGCATGTTGGCAAACAAGCCTGTAGAGGTTAATGCCGGTCACTTACATACTCCGGTTTAACCAAATGGTTGCAGATAGAAAAGGAAGTAAATCAAACAAGTAATTCGGACATATTAGAAAGCCATTTTGTTTTTGGAATAATGTCCAGTCTACTGGTAACGGCATCCGGAGCAGAAATGTGGTTTTGCCGGCGCACTTATGGCATACAGCACAGCTGTTTTTTTTTTTTTGTCCACCTTTGCCAAGTGGCCCAGCTGTGCCTGCAGCGCGTGTAGGATTTAATCATTTAACTGGTACCACAATTAAAATCGCAGCGAGTTCTGGATCAAAAACTTAATCTGTAGCATCAGTTATGTAGAGCGTGAGTGATTACACGAGGAGGATTTCAGTGTGTGCCATCACTATTATCAGTTTCATAACTGCTTCTACCATCTGCTAAAGTCAGTTTTGGTATATTATGGTCATCCGGCTGTGTAATTTTGCCCTCGCAGACTGTGAAGCGCAGACCCCGTCGCTTCTGTGGTCACAATATTATTGGGATTTTAGTGGACGGATAATATTGATAGAAATTCACAACAGTTCTCAGTGCAGGACACAAAATTACATGACTTTCATAAACTTTTTAAAGGCATTAGGGGTGGGTGATATAGATTTAAACTTTTAGCCCAATTTCTTGTGTATAACAAACAAAATTGGTAAAAAAAACAAATACTGCTCTTGAAAACTGTATATATTTATAACAGTTACATAAAGAAATGTGATTGCTACCACTGAAGTGCAAAAAACTTTTTGGAGTTTCAAACCATTCATTTGAATTTATTAAAGATGACAAATAAGAATTCTTAGCACAAGCAGGTTTTTTTTACTCACAATAATGCTAAACAATAAGAAAAAAGAGGTCCCTACAAGGTATGAAAGCTAAAAAAAAAAAAAACTGCTATAGTTACTCACACTCCTCAGTTACTTGATCCAATCAGAAAAACTTTGGGGGTCAAGATGTTTCTATGAGAAAAACATTTGTTTTTTGTTGTTGTTGAATTTGTGATCTGTGACCTTGACTGATTTAGTCAATAAAATTGGCTGCAGAAGACCGTGGCACTCTCAAATGTAGAACAACAAAGCTACATACTTATCCAAATAAAATCTTTACCTTAGGATTTTTTTTCTATACAGTAAAAAAGATTCTTAATGTTTTTAACCCTTTTATTTCTTACCTTACCTTTCTTAATAAATCATGCTTGCTGTTAAAAATAGTCAGAAAGAGATTAAACTATCATTTTAGTTTTGTCAGTCCTTAATGTTTTCTTCAAACCTCCATGCAAACAGGAGAGTTCAAGATTGCAAACAGTGGAACAGGCTGCAATCTAATAAGAGGTTTAGTGGCGTTATGCACATTTATTAAGTTTGTTAGCTTATAGTCAACATTTGGGAATCAGGAGCATACTTACCTTTATGATTGAAGTACTTGAGTCTTGCTAAAGTTTCTGGAGTCTGATTGGCTTTGCGTGGAGTGTGAACTTCAATGCAGCTTTAAAAAGGAGGAAAAAAGGTTTTGTGCCCTTTTGTGAAAATTGCTCTGCAGCCTGAGCACTGAAAAAAAATAGTTGGACAACATACAAATAATTTAATGTAAGTCTCTTTTTTATTTCCCATCATTGTCAACAGGTAATTGTCTCCATATATTAGAAACAGACAGAAAATATCCAGGCAAACAAAACATAGTAAACCTGAAACAGGTATCTCTCGCTAATCTCCAACACAGACACCAAGTTTGTTCAAGTTGCTCAAATACAGAAAATATTTACTTTTTTATTAGATTCAAAATGTATCTAATGGCCAACAAAGATCTTCTCTGAACTCCTGATTGAGCTTCGATTAGCTTCCTTTCGGTGGGCCATTCACTCGTGGGAAGGTTCACCACAGTTCTATGCCTTTTTCCATTTGTGGGTAATAGTCCTCCCTGTGGTTCTCTGGAGGTACAACCGTGTTGCAATCTTCTCCAGACTGACATCATATCTAACTTGTTTAAGGGAATCTGAATGGCCTAGCTCTAAGTGAGTTGCATATCCTGGTGTTCGGAACAATGTTGCCATGAGCGACTGGTCACGTATTCCCTTTGTAATGGATAACGGAAGATTTCTTGCATCTTTTTTTAAATTTGCAAACAGTCGTGACACATACTCTTTACCCTGAGGTATTGTTTGAACAAAAGAGAGCAGCTTATTGGTATCTCAAAACTTTAAATTATACCTGAACTCTGACCCCAACTACATGTTTGAAAGGGTCACCATAGACACAGACTAGCACTATATGTCAGAGGGAAAAAGGAGTTCAAGCTAAAGCAATGTTCATCCAGCAGGAATGTGAGCCAAATGTAACTTTTCTTTGCTCGTATGCGATTTGTATCCATCTTGAATAGACATGCTTCATAATTCTGCACCATGAAAAGCCAGACGTGGTAAATCTGGATGTGAACAATGACTGAAGCAGGCAGTACTGATGTTATGTTCCTTTACCTCTAGGCATAAATTAGAAAATGCTACAAAACATGGGTACAGAAAAGCCTTTACTAAAGTCACAACTTCTGAAACCAGAAAAACAACTCAAAATATTTTGGTAATGGAAATTATTAAGATGGTGACAATGAATACTCTGTAATTATGGAAGGAAACACAAGTTGTTATTGGTCAGGATGGTGCCGTGGTGTTTGGGGAGAAATGATCAAAACACAGTAGAGGGAAATCCTGATTAAAAGAAATGAATATACAAAGCTTTTCTGTTATTACAATAACAAAGATCTGCTCTTTAAGTTTTTCATCACTCTCCTGCAAGTCCATAGAAGTAAAACTCTATTTCCCTTAAGTTGAGTCTTATTTGTTAATTTTTTTTTGTTTTGGTCATCCAATTTGCTGTATAGAACAGCACTGACTAGGGTTACATTTGCACAGCATGTCTTAAAGCTCAATTCCAATTTTTGGGTGAAATCAAACGTTTCCTATTTGATATTTGCCAATTATGATAGTATCGCAATTCTGGATTTTTTTTTAGGGTGTGGAAAGATTGGAATTGAGCCGTCCATACTGTTACCATGCAATCTTTCACCATACTTTCAAAAATTTTGAAAAAACAGGCAAATTACAGGCAAATCAGATAT
Source organism: Orestias chungarensis (assembly GCA_032876305.1). Taxonomy (NCBI): domain Eukaryota; kingdom Metazoa; phylum Chordata; class Actinopteri; order Cyprinodontiformes; family Cyprinodontidae; genus Orestias; species Orestias chungarensis. The sequence continues at coordinate 297,317 of JAVLVB010000486.1, read as the reverse complement.
GTTTCCCTCTACTGGTTTCAAGCAAATCTACCAGGCTACACACGTACTAAATGAAAAGTAAAAGAATACATTTTCTGCATGACTTATTCAGTAAACATATTTCGAGCTTCCCTGTATCGCATTAAGGTTAAAAAAAATTCAATAAAATTTCTATCAAGTTTTACTAATGTGATAATCCAAAATGCATGTCAAAAACTATTAACGGAACCACATCAAATGCGTTAAAAAAGTTGGATATGGGATAAAATTTTGGGTCGCACTTTGTATGTGAATGTAGCTTAATAGAATAAAAATGAGTAAAATGTTGAATGACGGAAAGCTAGTGGGAATGAATATGTTGGGATAATGGGCAGAAGGCGTTTATCCACTGCAATAATCCAGTCGCATTAGTTGAAGTCTCTTTCCCCCAGCAATCATGATTCACAAAGAATGTTTACATAACATATGTTTGGCATCCGGCTCTGCTTGGCAGACTGATTAGGATGCAGGTAATCCTCCGATACGCAGCAAGTCCAGGAAAAGAAATGCATATCACATTCTAAAGAAACTTTGATCCATCAGTGGTTTTCCCCTTTAATATCAGCTAAATGTCAGTTTGATGAAATTCACGTCTGTCCGACCTGAAAATGAGTGAAAACTATTTAGCTACAAACAGCTTCACAAAAAAAGAAGAAGCAGCAAACACCTAAAAACACAAGGTACAGATGAAAGTAGTCCATCATTGTGAAAAGGGAAGGGACATGATCGATGGTTTCAATGTGTTTCATGAATAAAATTCTGAAGAGTTTGGCATGCACATGTCATAAGCAAAGACAAGTTACTTTATTGACTGGTCAAAGGAGAGAAACTCTTGAGGCACTGTGGATTAAGAGAACTGGTCAGTGATGAATATAGAAGCGGGTTGGGGGATGACTGTAATTTCCTTGTACTAGGATGAACTGGTGTCAATGGTTGGAGAGCAGGAAGTGTGTGGTAATGATTGGTGATTTTGATCACACTTCCAAAGTTTCAACAGTGTGTCAGCAGCTCTACCAGAGAATATAAATGGATTGGTTTGGATTTTTTTTTTTATTATTCAAATCTAAATCTAATACGTTGTAAAAGTAAAATACTCCCACATTTACGAATCCTGAATCACCAATTACATGAACGAACTGCTTAACAATAAAAAAGTGCATTTGGGAAGGGAGACGGGGAACTATTAAGGATTTAAACTAGACATTATAGATAGAAGTGGAAGAAACCTGAGAACAAACTCCAGCAGAACAATATCAGAGATGTTGGGTCAGGGATAAGGAAGATTACTAGCTTGAAGCTTATTGGGCGCAACAGTTATGGACCCATGTAGGGTTCTGAGGCGACGTTGCTGTTTACCATCACTCTACAGGTCTAACATGGCAACAGATCAGTTGTTTGCCGGCAAATCCTAAAGATCAGAACCACCTGTATGAACCACCCCTCCCATCTAGATTATGATTGCGTATTGGTTGTTTTTTCTGATTACTTATGTCAACGTAGACGTACCAAATGAGGCAGACTTTTAGGACAACAAAGAGGCTATAATTTTAAGGAGGATATTAGAAATCTCTTTAGGAAACTGAAATGGGAAATCTTTTAGAAAAGACAGCTGAGCCCATATTTCTAAGTCCGAGGTTATATTGCTTTCCGCAGCAAGGAGAGCAATACATCAGATCCCAAGGCATTCTAAGCAGTGCTCTGAACGATTCACATTTCTCACAGTCTTTTAACCGTTCGCTAAGCCCACCCACAACTTACACGCCCTTGTGATTACAATTCAGTTCTATTCAGTCTCACAGAACAATGTAGTCCATTTAGGAACTTCCTGCTTTTTTCTCTTAAATACATCGCGATTTACTCAAAGTTACCGAACATATGTTGTGACGAGCAGCCCCACTTTGAAAAAAAAACTACAGGTTTGTGTTGTTTATGTTTTACAGAGGTCAGAGTAAAAAGTAAGGTGTTGTGAAAATACTCCTAAAAGCAAGATGTATCGCAAAAAATACTTAAATCAATGCAACAGAGTAAATCTACGTAGCCACTACCTCTATGTTACATCAAAAATGAAAAGAATTACACAACAATAACGGCCATAAATGTGGTACTTGAAGAAAACATGCAGAACAAGTAAAGGATGCCAGTTATGGAAACCATGAGCAGATATGAAATCTATTTAAAATGAACAAAAAAATATCAGTCTTACATGAGGTTTTACTTCAGTATATTATAGTATTACAGGAGCTATGTCTACAGTCATACCTCCGTCGTCCCCTCCCGTTCCCCAACATGCCAGCTGTCACTGAAAGAGACCAGGAGCGATCAGAGACAACCGCATAATGACAGCTTTCATAATGACTTCCTCACTAAACATAGAACCCCCCACCCCTTCAGGCTACAGCTGAACTCTGCCTGCTGAGCAAACAGGACCCTTGTCTGTCTTTCATGTCAGCCTTGGATGGGGACGGTTGGGAAGTGGGGGGGCATCTCATTCTCACTGCCATGTGAGGGCGCTGTGGAACTGTGACACGCTCCCTCCGTTTCCTCTCTGCAGTGCAGGTTTGAATTAAACATTAAACAACGAGGCAAATGAGAGGAGAGGGTGTCTATTCGCGAAACATCCACTTTCTTTCTTTGCAATAACTGACACAGTATAGTGGGCGTATGATTCATTGCTCATGAGGGACCGTGTGCTTTGTCATTGGATGAATATTTGGGTGCCAGGAGAGTGTTTCCTAACTGCCTCTGTTGCATTGTAAATATTCAAGGTCTCCGAGGATTGATTGAAGAAGCTATCGTTACTGGCTCAGATTTTTCAAACACCAGTTCAAACTAGACATTCACATACACTGTAAAACAATCCCTCTCGGTCGTAGGTGACTTAACTTTATATCCTTGATCAGACGTTTTGGCATCCTTCAAAAACCTTCTCACAATAGTTTGTTGGAATTCTGGCCAAATCCCTGCAAACAGAAAAGGCGGATCTGGGTCAGGCTTGTAGGTGACCTTGCGCGCACACACACCACCTACTAATGTGCTCTCTGAATTGAAATTAGGGCTCCGTCATGTTTAGCCAAGACCACTTTAGGTGACAGGTGGAGGCTGAGGATGACAAGTAACATCTTTAATGGCTGTGATCGAATACAGATGGTAGTTTTTAGATTCAGTAAAACAGGGGATTCTCCAGCATCTATATTCTGGACTGGTCTCTTTATTGTTTGCAGAGTGCATTCCAATGGACATATTTTTTTAACTCTTCATCTTGTGTTCTATGTGTATGACATGAATAAAAACATTAGAATACACTTTTATAATCTATAAATAATTTCAAAATGCCCAGATTTTGTCATGACCAGTCCCATGATGACTGTTTTTTTTTTGATTATGTTCCAAGATGTCACATGAGAAAGCAAAGTATTGAAAGATGTTTTCCTTAATACACCCACTTTTTTTATTTTTTTATTTTTTACAGTAAATGGCAATGTTTGGTTTCAGCTCACAATGTCGTCAATGCTGTGTTTAGCTAACTGAACAACCCTTACATCAGTTGGCCTCTGTTCATGAAGCTTTTGGAGTACCGAAGGCTTTAGATCCAAAAGTAAAAGTGCAGCTTTGTCTGTGCTCCGGTTAGAGGGACAGGTGTGATGTAATCAAGTGGCTGAAATGTCAGAATTGGGAGCAGGCAGACGAGCGGGCACAGTGAGGGGATTAATGCAGTGGCTCTGAGGCATGCAGCCAGTTCTGCTATCATGACCTTGTCAACTATCTGCCAGTCAGCTCAGACCTCCGAGGGTTTGCGCTTCCTTAGCTGAGGCCGACTCCGTGTCTGTCACGCCAAAACTTGTCTCTCCCCTCTCCAGACCATACCTCACCCCAGAATGGATACACTTTTCCTTTTTCTTTAAATTAGAACATCATGGAAACAGAGACCACAGAGCAATTAGAGATGTGACTCAATATGCCTTGGCAGTATTTTGTTCCAAATTAGGAAATCTTTGGTGGGAAGTTTTAAGGTTTAGACACATAAATAGAAAAAGGGGAATTTTTTCCTTGTGTGACCTGGGTTTTTGGGTTTATAAGAGAGTGAATTAGGGTAATCACATTAGAAAGTGTCTAAATTCTGAACACAGGTGCCCAATTAAGATTCAAAAGGCCACGAGAACATAGAAAACAAGCAGCCTAATGCTTTTTAATGGCAAAAATATGAGGAAAACTGTTCTGCTTTAATTTGTTTTAATTACATAATTACACGGCCATGTTCTAACCCCAATCTCTCACTGCATTAAAAGGCAGCAGCCACAGTCTGGGCCATTTGTTCAGCATAACGACAGCTTTGAACTTGTGGGAAATATTATGCAAAAATCTTGCCTTTGATGCAGAGCAAAGTGCACATTTTAAACAATTATCATAGTTATTCTGGTGCTAATCGCCTAGAGGAACTGAAAATTGGCGAGAGGGATGAAAAATGGAGACTTTGAAACGAGTGCTCAGTACCTGCTACAGTCAGTGGATGTACTATGCTGTTATATCCCCTGCATGCTGCAACATCATGAATAAAGTATTATGTATTCTGTCAAGAAAAAAATTGCACGTGAGTGTGTAAAAAGTGTGTGAAACATATTATGATTTCTAAATATCATTGGGACTTTAAGTACATTAAGGCTCTCCTAAATCAATGTACAATAAAGTTTCCTTTGGGCTGTTATAAATGTATTAAACATCGGGGCTTTGGTCGACATTTTGACTGATGTTTGGAGTGACATTGAGCAATGGAGAACCTCAACATTGGGATTATCATTTGCTCAAATAAAACTATATATTTAATTATATATTAAAATCTGATGAACAAAAATCCGTTTAGCCGATTCATTTGCTACACATACAAATATCTCAATATTGTAGCACCTGGATTTTCATTTTTTTTTTTAAACATGTGCAACCTTTCTAGTCAAAAGATATATAACAATTTCCACCAATACGAAGTAAAACAAAAACAGAAAAATTTTTGTTTAACATAAAATTTGCTGTAACTACTCTGGGAAAAAATTAAAGTATATTAAATCATGCAACATGAAGTAAAGTTCTCCTTTTGAAAATAATTCGGTGCATTTTAAGTGCCTTGATTTACTAATTGAGTGGGTCATTTAACTATTTTTGCTTTTATTTTTTATTACTATTGATTTTCTGTCCTTTATGTAAAGAACCTCTGTTTTTTAACAAGAAAATGTAATACAAATACCATTTACGTCAATTAAATACCAATATGTGGTAGTTTGTCCTATATTAATGCAGTTTGCTATTCTTTTAAATAATGTTTTTAGATTTAGACTTCAAAACACAAATTTTTGCGGTTGTCTCATTTTATTGTGAGTTTATGCATTGGATTCTTTTCAAATGGATTTTTACTGATTATGTTCTAAACCTCTGAAGGTGGAGCTTCCTCCTAAAAGGGTGAGATGAATATGTATTTCTATTAGATAATAAGACACAATTTGTAACTTTGTGACCAATAGTTTTGTTGCTAATGTCCTCTCCAACAAAATAAAATCCATTATCATGCCATCCTTTAAATTTTGGAAAATAAAATGTACCCTTTCAAAAGTCAAAAAAGGAAATCTCTAAATATTCTTATAATAAAATAGAACACAGAATAAACATACCTTGAACTACTGTATAGAGTTTGTAAATGAGATTTGTATTTGTGAAACTTAAATATTTTCTCCCTGTAACCATGATTAACAACACAGCGGATCTGGATGCCCAGATGGAGCCCCAGCATGCAGCCAACGACTAGTTGCTGATGGATTAACGTCTCAAAGCAGCGGCTGCTTTAAGTTGTGCAATTTCTTCCAAATGTGAAAAGATTTTTGAACCTCAAATTCATATTTTGTTGTTTGTGACCAGACAGCATACCTGGTAGAGTGCTCAGAGAATGTGCAGACCAGCTCGCAGATGTCCTTGCGGACATTTTCAACATTTCTCTGAGCACTGCTGTCGTCACAACGTGCCTCAAGATGAAAACCATCGCTCCTGTGCCGAAGAAGTCTCAAGTGTCATGCCTCAATGACTACCGTCCCATTGCACTCCTATCATCATGAAGTGCTTTGAGAGGCTGGTCATGAAGCACATCAAAAACAAGCTCCCCTCCTCACTGGACCCACTGCAGTTTGCGTATCGCCCAACCCGATCAACGGACGATGCTATCTCAACTGCACTCCACCTGGCAAAACCAAAGAGATGGTTGTTGACTTCAGGAGAGCACCAGATGTCCACCACCCGCTGAACATCAACGGCTCTGGAGTGGAAATTTTGGAGAACACCAAGTTCCTCTGTGTTTACATTGAAGAGACCCTCACCTGGTCCCTCAACACCTCGATAACAAAGAAATCCCAGCAGCGCTTCTACTTCCTGCGGAGACTGAGGAAAGCACACCTTCCACCTCCATCCTCACCATGTTCTTCAGAGGGACTGTAGAGAGCATCCTGAGCACCTGCATTACAGCCTGGTTTGGGAACTGTAGCATCTCAGATCGCAAGACTCTACAGCCAATAGTGAGGACAGCTGAGAAGATCATGGGTGTCTCTCTCCCTTCCATATCCTACATCTACGCCACACGCTGCTTCCGCAAAGCCACAAGCATTGTGGAGGACCCCACCCATCCCTCACACGGACTCTTCACTCTGATGTGAAATGAACTGAACTGAAACCCCCAACTCCACTTTTAACACACACACACACACACACGCACACACACACACGCACACACACACACACACACACACACACACACACACACACACACACACACACACACACACACACTGTACTAAAGCCCACTCAACACACAGAGACTGAAATGTCTCTATCCCCATCAGTAATATTTGCTGATCATTCCTATAAGAACTATAAACTCTACCTCAGTAACTGCTTTGATCATGTATGTCTATTTTACAGTATGTTAAATATCTCTGCACCTTATCTCCACCACGGACATTTTTTTATTGTATCATATCGGTACTGCACTGTCCTGTCCAGTTCTATGTTGCACTTTATGTTGTGTATTGTCTTGTTGTTCCATGTTGCGGAGGAATGTAATTTCGTTACACTGTGTACCTATACTCAGATGTAATGACAATAAAAGCCTCTTGACTCTTAAAAGCTTTTGCTAAAAACATAAACAGAAACAAATCCTCAGTCATCACTCTTGCATAAAATTCAAGTCTTTGTTATTTAAATCAATATTTTACACAAAAGAAGGAGGGTGTAAGTTTGTGTTTTGTTAGCAATTCTCTGACTAAAGTCTGTGATATATATAAAAAGAAGCGCACCAATCATTCAGCTCTCAGTAAGACTATTTAAGTCGGCACACATGTGTAGTGTCTCAACACCTACAAATACTAAACGCAATGGTGCCAACCCCACAGGAAGTTATAAATTCCGGTCCAAGGCAGAATTTCTTTGGCTTTGACACTTTGTACTTGATCAAACTTTTTCTGGAACTTTCGCCCTTACAGTCTTAAGGCTTTGCAGTTCCTCTCATTCATTCTTTAAAATCTGGTCTTTCACCGTAAAAGACAATGGAGGTATGAGTTCCTAACATAAAATCTGAATTGTTTCTGTAGGTCATAAGAGACCAGGGCATTACATTTTCCCTCAGACATTTGCTGGTATTACCTAAGCTTTGCCCCCCTGAGAAAGTTTTATGTTTTAAGCAAAAGGTCCATATTTACCTCACCTTCACAATCAATATGAAACAATGCTAAATGACAAAAAGACGGGTTGCTGTAACTTGGTGTCAAGTAGTAAGAATTTTGGAAAGAGGGTGGGTCCGGATCTTACCACAGGACCCTTTATCAGAATTAAAAACAATCAGCAACCAAGCTAGAGCTTTCACATACAATTAGAAACAGTCATACACAGCCTACCTTATTAAGACAGGGAAAAAAAGCATTTTGGAGCCATGTTCCAAAGCCCCAATTTTGTGACATAAAAATATGTACCATATTAATCACCACCTAGAGCTTTTAACTTACAGACTTTAACTCGACCATATAGACTTTAGGTTTTGCAAATCAAAAGGTATCACAATATTTGTCTGTATAAATTAATGTGAGTGCTTCCTTTTCTTGAGATCATCTTAGTTCCACCCACTTAGAACAGCATGAAAACTTGTATTAAAAACTTAAATATGTTTCAAGCTGTGTCTGCATGGCATTGAATTTCTTCATGTGTAATAATACTGAAAGTAGTGATGACTTGGTGATCAGTTATGTTATATATATATATATATATATACTGAATATAGACTGAATCATCTTTATATATAATTGATATGTATCAGTATATTTATATATATATATAATATAAGTAGAGGCTCCCAAACTGAAAAGCCATGCAGAGCTGGCAGCTCAGTTATTAGCTTTGTTTATCAGCTCTGCATTAAAATAATCAAGCAAGGTGTTTGAAATAATAAAGTCTTTAAATAATACTAATCTATTTAGGATTTTATACTTGACGTTTAATGCAACTCAGAGACAGCGGGGATGAAAGTGCTTCATATTAGTATTCATCCAAGCACAGCATTGTGATTGTCCCTCTCTGCATAACTACTGATAATGCTGGAAAAAATCCTTTCTCACTCAGGCTACACATGAAGCAACGTCACAGTGAAAACTCTTTGCAGAGCAGCAGGCCTCCGGCTCCATTATTTACAGGTGAGGCAAGCCGCAGACAGCTTCTGCTAATCATATGCACTAGATCAACACACCATGCCCCTTCCTTGCTATGTATTTAAAGACTGTAGCAATAGGGAGCGTTTAAACTACTTAAGTACTCACAGTCTTACTGATTTCTCCTTCTCTTGCCATTTGTCCCAATTACTTGTTTCTGATTGTCAAGCAACGGTTGACATTGAATAAATAAGACCTGATCAAGTACTTAAAGCAGCTTTCACTTTTTTAAAGGAAAATAGCTATTCACTCTCCCATTTGCTCTGCTTGACAGAGTAATTGCTTCTGCAGGGTATAGAAACATACAAAACAAAAACTACACTGACTTGAACATTTTCATTCATGCTCAGATGTAAACACGTCACCATTCTGAACCAGAGTTTAGAAACGTTGTTCACCCGACTAAATGTTGTTTTATTTCATAATCCGTGTACTAGAAACTATATAAATCTATCGACTATGAAGTCATTTAATGTTTCAAACAGTTTCCAAAGATTATCCTTTAAACCTAAGGAACTATTTTCAGTTGACTGTAACTTTGTCCTTCCCCAGATTTAGGCTGCAGATTTTAAGGACTGGAGAACCCCCTTACCAAAAGGTGATGTCCTTACTCAAATTTAGTTTGAGAAGTCTCTACAAAAATGCAGGTTTGACAAAGAGGTTCAATGAAAAGCAGAAGGGCACAAGATGGAGACTAAGGCTATGCTTACATAAAAATTGCAATAGTGTAACTTTCATACATATACTCATACATACAGTAGGAACTGACTTTCATGTCAGGAACATTTTATCATAATTCTGCACCAGAGGAAGGCAAATATGGTAACAACGGCTGAAGCAAGCAAGGCCACGGCCTTGTTAAAGTCAATTCACATGTGGCAGCAGCTGTTCTTGCTTCCATGAACATTGTGCTGCAGTGTTGCATCAAAGTTCTTCCTCTGCAAATGCAACTGGTGTCATGAAAACTGTGTTTGTTTCTGGAAAACAGGATAAAGACCTGCTGTGCAAAAGTAGTCTGAAAGACTCAATGATAAAATGACCAGTTCACAAAGTGAACCAAGGAGTTCTGCTTAAAAAGTAAAAATGCATGGATGAAGTTTCACTAGCACTCTTTTCTGATTGTTTACAGTTTAATTATTAATTTCAAACAAAGAACCACTCTGACCCAAAATTCAGGGTCCAACGGTAAAAGTTCCAAAACCTCTATTGATAAAGACCTTTTCTTTTAATGTCAAGTTTTGCAGTATGAAAATCCATTTAGAGTCACCTGCCAGTGGCGGCAGAGACGGGTGAATTGTGGGCGTAGTCAGTCCAGGGGAGGTGATGGTTCCAGTCGGCCTGGTGGGTAGATGCAAGGCAACGGAGAGCTGCCTCGACCTCCTGGTTTAGCCGTTCTGTCTGACCGTTCGTCTGATGGTGGTAACTGGACTTAATACTTACTCTGGTAGTTTGCGCAGGGGAATGAGGTGATAGGACTTAGAAAAACGGTCGTGCCTTGCGAAACGGGTAAACCTGTGATGAAGTCTGCTGCGATGTGGGAACAGGGACGTGTAGGGATCTGAAGGGGTTGAAGGAGACCGGATGGTGGTCTATTTCTGGACTTGTCTCTGGAACAGATGGGACAGGCTTGAACATAATTACGGAATGTAGATTTGGCCACCAGAATCTGCGGGATATAAGGGCTATGGTCCAACTGGAACCAAGGTGGCAATATAAGCATGCTGTTTGGAACCAGTGAATGACTTGTGAACGTACAGAGGAGTGAACATACGTGGTTTTGTGAGGTGTAGTCTGGGGATCGGGTTCCAGTTGTTGTGCGTTCCCCTCAATCTCCCAGGATACCGAGCCAACCACACAGTCCGGTGGGACAATGGGAGCGGGTTCAGAGGAAGTCTCATCTGACGGGAACTGACGTGAGAGAGCATTGGGCTTGACCAGCGAGATTGACGTTGGTTAAGAAGTTTGGCAGATTTGATGTACTTCTGCATCGATTCTCCTCATTTGGTTAAAATGTTGAAGAGTCGGCTAGAAGGCAGGGGGGCTCCGGGGAGAAGGTCTATGGTGCAGTCGTAGGGTCGGTTTGGCGGTAGAGAGCAGGCCTTACTTTTATTAAAGGCCTGTTTGAGATCCAGGTAATCATCAGGGTTGTTGCTGAGGTTCTGACAATCGATGGAGAGGTCCTCCTGGGGCGGGCAAGGGGGAACGGCAGCCTGGAGACAGGAGGAGAGATAGTCGGATGACTGGGAGGTTATGGAGCGTTCTGACCAGTCTATAGTGGGGTTGTGAGAAGTGAGCCAGTCAAAACCGCGAATGATCTCTCGTTGCGAGGATGAAAAAACAGAAAAGGATCTGAGTTCTTTGTGGTTACCGGTAATAATGAGTTCCAGAGGGTTGGTGACGTGGGTGATCATCTAGATCTGAGACGCGGAGTGGGACAATGAGGGGTGTAATAGGAATCTCTAACTGTTCTGTTAGGGCTTGGGCTATTAGGGATTGCTCGCAACCAAAGTCAATTAAGGCAGAAAGGTTAAATGTATAGAGATTATTCTTTAAAGTAGCTGGAAGAAGAAGGCGAGGTCGTCGGTGCTGATGGTTTGGTCCGTCTGTGGCCTTGTGTTCACAGACGGATCGGGGAGCTGAGACTTGCCTTGTTTCAGAGACGGACAGTTTGCAATATAATGCCCGGAGTACCACAGTAAAGGCACTCCCGGGACTGCATTCTCCGCTGCCGTTCCTCCGGTGTTAGGCGGGTTCGTCCGACCTGCATAGGTCGGGGCGGCGATCTGCGGGGTTCAGGTAGGGCTCGAGAGGGAAGAAGATTAGCTGAGGGGGACAGAGACTGGACGGCAAGGGGGGCCTGACTAACAGATGCTCAGCGATTAGCTCTTAATCGTTCTCTTTCCCTCAGACAACCATCAACACGAGCAGCTAAAAACATATAATCATCCAATGAAGTGGGTTCATCAAATATCGCTAACTCGTACTGTAAAGAGTCGTATAGCGCATGGAAAAACGTACTTTAAAGGGGTTGAGGGTCCCATTCAAGGAGGGCTGCAATAGTACAAAACTCTATGGCGAACTCAGCCACGGACCTCGAACCCTGTTTGAGTTTTTGTATCTTGCGGGACAGAGTAACAATATCGGTATCTTGCCCAAAAACTTCCATGAACTCATCTTTAAAGTCAAGATAAGACAGACTGAATTCAGGATATTGGAAAACGAGATTAAGCCCACTTGAGCACAACCAAAATGTTGGAATGGTCTGTAAATTTAACCTAGGCCACTCTTGTAGCTAGGTGTGTTACCCTTTATGATAACAAACCCTATGTGGCAACCTGGACATGTTCTTTCTCGTGTTTTGCCCATCACTTTTTTTCCAGTTGAGCCCGCTTTAATGACCAGCTATCCTGAAAGAAGAAAAATGATTATTTTGCGAGTTTACTGCTTGCTCCTATCACCGAATGATTGACATCTTGATTCTGAAAAGTATTGTTAACTCTCCTCCTTTTTCCCTCATTGCTCCCAGACTTCCAGTGACAGGCAATTAGAACAAATGGAGAAGACTAATTAAAAATCTGGCTTCTGTTTGTTGAGGACTCCTTTACAATCTTCATATGCTGCACCGCAGTCCCAAAACGAATGGGAGTGCATTATGCCTCCAGCACATTTCAGTTAGGCTTCAGTTTTCCTTGTTTTAACTTTTTATATATATCACAGACTTTAGTCCGAGCGTTGCTAACAAATACAAACGGAATAGCAAATGTTTTAGCTCTGCGGAAGTGAAACCTTAAGTTTAGCTTGATTGCATCTACACTGCATCGGTTAACATCAGTTATGTCAGGCCACCTTACAGAAAGAAGTCACTTAGAGTGATCCACTTTAACTCAATTACAGTCCACTTAATATCATTTAGTCCACATAAACAACACCTACGTATTTCAATCTTTTCACAAATAAATCGAGTGGAGTCATTTTTAGTACAAAACAATAATAGAACTGAAGGTTTGGGGTTAAAACAACATAATTTAACAAGTGGGAACATTCAGGAACAAGATCACAACCCCTGGATCATTGTTATCACGCAAGTATCACATGCAAAAAGATTTAGGGTATAAAAAGATCGGAATTGGGACGATCAGGAAAACGTTAAAGAAAAATCAGATTTGCTTCATAGTTGATGATTTGATGACCTGATGAGTGAACATAGCCGTCTAGAATCAGTTGTCAGAACTGAAACAATATTTTAGCAAAAAGGACTACAAACCTGCCACTACTAAAAATGTCTTTCTCAGTATTTTGGAACTTAGCTTTTACCTAATTTGAACTGATTTAAAATCCAAAAAGTTAAGTCTAAATCGAAAATAGGTGGAGAGAAAACTATTTTATTTAAACAAAGATTCAGTGAGTTTGCCTTTATTGTTCGGAATAAACTGAACATCAGCTTCCTGCATGTGTCTCCAAGACAGCAGCAATGATGCCGCCTCACGTTAATGAAATCTATTTGCCGAGCACTTTGACTCGTTCCCGAACTGAGGGAGCAGTAATTTCTCTGATCCATTACCCCTCACTCCCTTGTGACTGTTTGGACTTGACATCAAGCGGCTTGCTCTTAATCTGTTCGATGTGAAACATTAACTCGCATGGTGCACCCCCCCTCACCACCCAAGTGGCATCTTATTTTCTCACCCCTGACCGACAAAACACAAGTAAACACTGTCCCTAATCGTCCATAAGCCCCAGGCATTCTGTGATTGCACTTGCTTGTCTGATGTGTGGGAGAGGATGGTGTGGCACACTGTTACTGTATAATCACATCCTCACTTTGCATTAAGGAATGCTTTTTAGTTTGTTTTTATCTTTCAAATCCAGGCTTTAATATTCCCAGACACAATCCCAAATGTTTTGTCCAGATTTTAAACTAAATAGAAATCTACCGACAGTAAAACTAAAGTGGACGGTTTGTGTTCAATTTTATTTGTTTCTGTGATCGCTGTGGGTAAATTCTGATCAGCTCTATTTTTTAAAATGTGATTATTGATGTCAGATTGCATTAAATTTGATTCAATACAAGGTTCTCAATCCGTTGGAGGATAAACAAGCCTAAATCATGGGGTTTTCTCCTATATCTTTATATTGTCTTGTTATTTGTTTAACTGCAGCTTTGTACACCTATCATTTTATATTTAGATAGAAGGACCTTTCCTGTAGCAACTGCATTAACCAAGCTACACTTGTATAGTCATTTTTTATTTTTTATCTAACTGTCACAGACAGTTAAAGCTCTTCAACTCCTCATATCTGTTAGCCACCCTTAATTTTCTGACCCCTTCCTTTTACATTTAGTTTCTATGTTATCCTAGACGGAGCTTTTAGATACTTTTTATATATTTTGTTTGAGCATTGTTGGGATGTCCGGCAATGACAAGATGGCTACAGTTTTGCTTTGGCTCAGGAATATATTTGCCCTCTTTAATTTAACTATGTTTCATTGGGGTTGGGTGATTGTAAAAAAAATTGTAAAACATGACGGGAAGTGCTTTTGAGACGGACATCATTCTGAAATAGAAAAGAAACCTATGGGTACATTTTCCCAAACTTTAACGGAGCATAAAAAAAATTGGTAAAACTGATTTATTGTACATTTTGCCGACAATAAATCTGCAAATGTTATTGATAACATAGCTTGTAAATGTAACTATATTTATCCCTGGTACCTTTTACAAGATAGAACAAAAAACTTTGATGGAAACCAAAACTGGACAATAAATATGTTTTTTTGATTAATTGAACACTTTGTTAAATTTTCGCTAAATGAACCCCTTGGTTTTCATATGTTTTCCTCTGATTGTCATGTAAAATATTGAGGAAACTTTAAAAAAAAGTGAATTAGGCGTGTTTCCGTTAACTGGTTTGCAGCGAATTTACCATGCAATCAACCAGGAAACCAGGGAACAACACAAAGCAAGATTTACGCAAACAATAAGTATACGCAGGAATCTGTTGCTATCAAAAAATTTGTAAGTATTCCGTTATGTCAACTTGCATTTTCTCTCCAGACATATGGAGTATATTGGAGTATCCGAGTGGGAGCAGCTGATCTGTCAAACAGAAACTCCCTTGAGGAGAGAAAGCTTTTGTTATTTCCATTCACATTTTGTACTGTTAGGCTTCCAAATGTGCATGCGAAAAAAATAAATAAACCTCTGCTGTGATTTCACATTAATAAAAAAAAAAAGCAATGCAATGTTAATATTCCTCCAAAAAGCTTAAGATCATCATGTGGTTAAAAAAAGACAAACCAAATAATGTTACATGGTAAAAAATGCATGAAAAAATGTGTTAATCAAACTGAAATTATCAGTTTGAAGAAACTTATTAGATTTTAAATCAGGATGTAAAGAAATGACAAGGCACGAACGCGTATATGCCATAAATATATACCCAGCATATCTAAATATTTGTCTGTATTACAAGACTCTGACAATTCCCAGATCTGATCAAACTGAGAAACACATTTCATTACCAGGCCTACACAGTCGTGATAGAATAAAGAGCTTAAGTTTCACTAGCAGACAACATATAGTACTACAGACAGAGCTCAATGTTGTCCAGCGCGTGGGTGCAGAGCCTCTTAGCTCTTGTTGTTATGACTACCTCCACTTACAGTCCTCTTTTGATGGTTTCTCAATAAACGTCTGCCGTCTTTATCGCGTCTTTACCACCAGATATTTGCACACATCTTACAAGAAGAGACACAACCATATTTTCCAAACAGGATATGCTTTTCATTTTCATATATTGTTTAAGGTCTGTTTTGTCACGATTCATTTTTACTTCAAAGTTTTACTTGCATTTGTGCTTCTGACTTGGAATGATGTCTTTATCATTTACAGAGACCTTTCCTTTTAGTTTATTCCTCGCGCCGGCGCATTTACTGTCGTGTTTGCGTGTTGGACTTGTTGACTTAGTTTAGTGTTTCTTTCCGTTTACTGTCAGTTTCAGGCTTTTGTCCTTTTAATTTTCTCTGCATTGTTCATCTTCCACCTTTCCCTCAGCCTATAATTTTGTTCCCCTTATGAGCGGTTTCTCATTCTCCCATTTGCCTCTGCCTGCTGCCTTCCGCAGCTGCATCTACTAACCTATAAACAACTCTTCTGGTCCATTTGTCACTTCCACATGTTCTACGGTGTTTAAGCTCTTTAGATTGCATTAATATCTGCCGGTTCCAATGTTGTACCACATGAGAGTCCTCTTTGATCTTGCATGCTCATTTCCTGTAAGTGTGTATCTTCTTGTAAATATGTATTTAGTGACCCTACCGAGTTCTCGTCCTGGCTTTTCTCCGACTCCTACACCATCAGACATTACACTTTTTTTTTCACTCATTTTCGCACCGCTTTACAAAATTAAGTTGTATATGTGTCATCTATGCAGTCTGTAAACACTTTATAATTGTTCTGACTTCTTTATGCCATTGTAAATTACCCAACTCTGAACTTTTCTGCACCATTTCCATATTTGGTACTAAAACACTTGTGTATACAACAGTTTGCAGTCTCAGTCATCACGTCGCCATTTATCCTACACGTACGTCAATGCCGTTAGACTTGCAAAATATCGCTGCACCACAAATAGCCAGACTATCGCACTGCAGGCCGACCGCAACGTCACAAGATCAGACCATGATGAAGGAAGTGAAGAAGAGAGACGGCAAAAAAGTGGTGCCGCTTGCATAAGCTTTTGTTTACATCCAGTTTTACCACGTCTGGCTTCTTTTGGTGCACAACTATGCCACGTGACGCACACCTAGAATTACTACAAGTTGGATGATTTAGGGGGGAAAAGAAAAAAGTCAGATGTGGGTCACATCTGACTGCTGTGTGAACGTGGCCTATTTTATTATTTTTGAGGTATAGACAGGAGGATGATATGAAAACAAATGTCATGACCCAAATTCTGAGTAATTGAGTAACCTTCAGAGCTTCCATCTACAGGCTTAATGCACTGAATGCCTCAGTACTTAATAAACATATCTGTTTATGTAGAGATGAAAAGAGACACAAAGCCACACTGACACTCCTCAGGTGTCCTTCACACAAGTGGAGATGTTTGATTCAAAGCCTTTACAGATTAGATAACGTAGGATGTCTCGCCCACAACGTCGCTATTTTTCCGCCCCCTCCTATCGACACGATTTGGGAAAGTATGATGCGGGGAGCCCACAGCAAAGAACGGCAGCAAACAAATCTAAACATCAGATGGAGATTTCAAGGCTGTTGCCACCTCGGCTTTGTGATTCACTTCCTGCTTATGAATTCCCATTCAGATTGATGGGCCAATAAAACGCGCCTCTTATCCCTCCCTCCCTCTCAGCGCCATGTCGCCCGCTGATTTTGATCAACTGCTGCTGGTCAGAGGTGACTTTTTCAGAACATCCTTTGTTGCCGAGTCAAATTTGGACAATACTTGCTAATTAATCTTTTCAAACAGAATTGAATGTCAGAGCTGTTGCATTGTTCGCCCTGCAGCAGTAACAGTCGAATTATTCTAAAACTAGCCTCCTGTGTTTTGGTATAAATAAATAAATGAATAAATAATTGTTTTGAGGATTGTCTAATCTGCTCACTAATGAAGCCAATTATTAGAGTCCAATTTAATTTAGTTAGACCAGCCTATTATTTTAATTAATTCATTTGAAAAATAAAATGCGTGTGATGAAAAGATTTATTACTTTCTCCCGTTATGACACTGGTGCCACACTTTGTAACCTATTTTGAAGTGTTTGTTTATTGTTGTAGCATTTTGTGGAAAAAGGTTCTTTTCAGTATAAAACAACTATAAAAAAAACTAATTATCATCATGCATGCACGCATTTAGAATAGTATAATACTTATATGCATCAGATCTAACTCTGACAAAATCTTTACAGATGACACTTGTGATACAGTGTGTGTGTGGCCTACAAAGTCTTAATTCCTGTCAGTTACAGTAGATTATATTCAAATGTTTCAATGAAATCAAAACTGTAAGTGCATGCGGGTAATTATTTTTAATCAACTAGTGAAAGTGAAGTAATGTGAAAATGTTAATTTTGTAAAACCTGTTAAGAGTAGCATTACGTTTAAATTGCATGAATCAATAACATATGTTTGGAGATGTTGCTAGAATATGAAATAACTTTTTCATAAAAAAGATGTCATTTCTGACTTGCTGCATCATTAGGAGAGAGTAAGCAGTTTCAAACACCTTTGAAACAGTTACAATAGCTCCAAAAAAATTCAACTTGTACTGAAAACTCAATCAGTTGAGTTCTCAAACTTAATGGGAACGTTGAAGCATACAACAAAAATATAGATTTAGTTAAGCTTCTGATCCAAATACAGGAAGCAACTCAGGATAGCCGGAATCAGTAAAGGACGGTTTACTTAACAATGAATGAGTACATATGGAATATGAATTTGCATGAGGAGATCTCTGGGGTGGGAGAGGAAACAGCGACGAGGGGAACCAGGAGCTCTAGCTGGATACAGGTGAGTCCAATCCTGAAAAATGGAGTGGAGATGAGTGAAGGCTGCCTTATTTGAATTAATGATGAAGTCCACTAGGGAGGGTTCAGCGGATCTGAGGGTTTGAAGTTCAAGAATCAAGAATCAAGAATCAGTTTATTTATATAGCGCCAATTTACAACAGGTGTCGTCTCAAGGCACTTTACAAAAAATCAATTAAAATCAAGGATACATTCTAACAAATCAATTTGAAAAAGTTTCCAATCTAAGGAACCCCAGCAGATTGCATCGAGTCATTGACTTGCAGCATTCACTCCTCTGGAATC
>JAVLVB010000486.1:230971-251426 GCA_032876305.1 Orestias chungarensis | reverse complement strand
ACACACACACACACACACACACACACACACACACACACACACACACACACACACACACACACACACACACACACACACACACACACACACACAAATGGATCAAGCAAATAAGGGAAATAAGCAAAAACATTCAACTCAAAGAGACTTTTGTTAACATTTGGTTTAGTGCCCAGACTTGTTATCTCTCCCATTTCAACTCTGCCAACAGAGCAGAGTGTTACAGTGTGACACACCAGATTGTGTTCTCTCTATTTAACCATCATCCTCAATCCCCTCTTTCTACCCACGACCCCGTGGGTACGGTATTTGGTATGGGAAATCCATGAAATGAATGAAATGTGTTATCTGTGTACAATCAGCAATTAGGACCAATAACCAGTCAATTTTAGTTGAGGTTGTTTAATAACTTGCTCGGTTTATTTCCTGCTACGACCACACCAAGCCTTTCAGGCCATGGTAAAGGTTTTGCTGTGGTCTTTAAGGTGAATTACATCTGTACCCTGACAGACAGTGGCTAATTTAATTCTTTTAAAAAAAAATTTAACAGGTCATCAAAGTTGATGAGAACCACATCTGTTACTCTCAAATTTATATCAGAAATGAAAGAAGGATCTTTATTCAGTCAACGGTATATGTTTTTCTGCAATATTTAATTAATTCTATCCTTTTATCACAAGAGCTGATCTGTTTGTTATATTGGCCCCTGGTAAAACAGTCGGGTTTGTTATAAAACAACCTTCCTTTGGAAAAAAAAACATATTTGTAGAATTTTTTTCCTAGTTATGCTCATCCTATACACTTGTACATATTTAGTACATTGGCATGATTCTGAAATCATGAAAATACCCTTAATCCCCGCTTACCCACCACTTACTGAACATTATTAATATTTTCCTCCAAACTGTTTTTTTCCCCATTTCCATTTTAAACATATGGTGGTAGAACCTATTCTTAACCAATCCAGCAGTGAGGATTTTAGGCCAGTTTAAAAATTACTGTTTATTTCTGACAAATACAAATTTAATTTTGGTAAAATGAAATTCAAGCCAGCTGTGCTACACATAGAGATAAGCGGTTAGGATAATTCCAAGCGCCCCTACTGACAAAAGTCCTTAAAGGCGAATAAATATGTTTTTTTTAGAAATACATAACAAATATTTTGGGGTCCCTTTTTATAATAATATCAATTGTGATTTGTTTTTACTTATTATTCATGGCAGTAAATGTTACCAGACCAAAAAGCAAGCGTTAATTTGCACTCAACTGCATGAAATTATTTGTTCCAGCATTAGTACTTTTCATGTTGTTTCATAGCAGACAGTGATAATGACCATGCTGTCCAGAAATATCATAAAATCAGGCAAAAAAAAGGAAAAAAAAGGTGTGGTTATCAGTAAATGGAAGTGTATAGTAAGCTATTGATATACTTAATTTCTTCCTGTACCTTTTACCTAACAATCAGTCAGAACTAACTAAACCTTTTTTCTTTAGCATATAACATTGTGGCCCCTCTACCTTCTCTGTTTCATTGCCCTTCTACGGCTGTTACTGAGGCTGATTGGCTCATTTCCTCCAACATTGTTTTATTAAAATCTAGAAGGTAACATGGTTGAGGCGAGTGTCAGGAAAGGGCGGTTCTGACTGGTTTTGTTTTAGTCCTTCTTGTTATCGCCATCAGTGGAGTTCTGTAGGCTGTTCTCTGGCCGGGTCTCCTGAGCTGAGAACACTGTGGCTCCATAGGTGCCCCCAATTCTCCTGATGAGGCTCTGGAGTACAAGAGGAACTGGTGGTTCCTAGAATCTTCTAAAAGCAGAATGGGAGGCAGATCTTTTAGTTATCAGGCTTCTCTCCTGTGGAATTTATGAAATTGCACCAGACCACTGTTGACTACAAAAAGAGCAAGGATGAGTTTTTTTTAAGAGGTTTGAATGTATTACCTAAAGCTGCTTTCTTGTTTATTCAAGATAGTTGGCCAGTGGAAACTCAGTAGTAAAATACCAAATATTCACAATGTCATATGTCATATAATTTTACTGAAGAACATTTTTTGTGTACTCTTTTCAATCCTACAATTAATGTATTGGAGGCTTCCAAAAGTATATCGTTTAGATTACATTTTTAACTTTCTTGGGATTGTCAACTTTATGTTTGTTATCTGCTTACTTTGAAATAAATACAAAAAATTCAAAAACAATCTCTCATTATTTTTGATATATATTTGGTATTATTTGGTAAATATACATTGTTTTTGTGATCTTAACACAACTAAAAGATATGGCTAAAATTTTGTTTTCATGCCGCAACAGGAAACCAACCAGCAGCTTTATCCGTCAACATTAATCAAGGACAAGGCCTGTTTATATGGGAGAAGGGAGGCATTCTGATGACGGCTACTGGGCCTGGGGACCTTCCTTTAATAACTGAATCTGGGCGATGCTTGAGCTTCAATATAGATGACATGAACACCTCACCAGCTGTTATCATTTGCTGATTAAATTATGCAATGCTTGCAAACTCTTCTTGGCATTGTTACAGGACCGAATCACACAAACTGGTGTTTATAGCATGGCTGCTGTCCTTGTCTCCGTGTCTCCCTTCACTCAGGATCTGACAGGAAGACATCCAACCCACATAATTTTTTTACATTCAAGCATAGTTTTGTCACCAGGCTTGTAGGGATTGAAACATTTTACATGGAATCTCTAACAACTGAACTGAGCGTGAACCATCACTAGTTCTCATGTAATGTGTCATGACATGAACTGAGATGATAGGGGAGAGACCAACACATAATATACAGTTGTAGAGGAGAACAAAATTAAATAGCTTTCTAGATTTTTACGATTAAAACTCTGAAAAAGTATTAATAACCCCAACTGACATTTTACTGCAGTTAAACCTACATGCTGGAACTTTAGCCCTGGCTGAATAAGCCCTTAACAAAGGGCACCTTTGTTAAGGAAACTAAAACTATGGGGCTAAAACAATGATGGCTCAAAACTGAAAAGAAATGGATGACATTATAAAACATAAATTTGCCTGAAAAATCGAATCTGAAATCAACATAATACATATTTGTGTGGGAGTGTTCTGTTTTCAGTGTGGATATATGTTGGAGAAGAACCTTTATTGTTGATGATTAACCTAGATGGTATCTCTAGAGACCTCTCAAGCCTCTTGTGGAGAAGTTCTTCTCTTGAGGAAGTTTAAATGTACCAGGATGTACAGAAAACTACACAAACTATACTCAGCGTCAGATGACATATATTTCTTTCTTTGATATATAGTGCACTCTGTCATAAAACAGCTTTATATGCCTATAAATTAAATAATACCCACCTTGGTAGTTTATTTTGAAAGATTGCGACTGTGCCTGGCTACGCCACTGCTTGCCTTCTAGGCACACTACTTTTTATTGTTTTTGTAACATGTGTGGTCCTATCAGGTCGATTATCGAATTGTCAGGCCTCTGCTATTTACAGTTACAACCACGGCTCTCTTTATGGCATAAAGGAGTCTAAGGGGCTCCTTTTTAGCAACTTGGGAAAGCACAGTCAAACTTTTTCTCCACCTATTGTTTGGTCAACCGACTCACCTGAGTTCCTCTTGCTGTTTTGTGCTCCGGGCAAAAAGAGGAGAAGCGTGGCTCTAGGTCTGGCATCAAAGTTAAGTGCAGGTCGACAACCTGGGGCCAGGTGTTTGCAAATGGTCCCTCTCCTCGATGTGTGGCTTGATGCCGGTCCGCCCTTGTCGTGTTTTCCCGTGTTTGGCAGCCAGCACAACGTTGGAAATGGGATTTCTGGGATGGTTTGCCAGTGTGCTTCCCCTTATTTTCATCCAACAATCCACAAGTGACGTCGCGACCCAGCTGAAGACCACGTGACTGCATCGCGTGATTTCAGCAAATTCCACTGTGTCCAGCGGACGCAAAGTCTGTGACATCATCTTACTTACTTAAGAAGCATTACAGTTTGATTTCATCCGCATAAGAGTGAACATATAACAAAAAATATATGTATCCTGACATTACATGTTTTTATATACATACATTGAAGCTTCTATTTCAAAGGTAGGATCGGAACCTTAAACTAGTTATGATTAGCAGTGTTAAAAGCTCCTCAAATAAATAACACTGTTTTTTGTTTCTCAATCACAACCTATTTTAATATATATATTTGATTAAAATGCAAGAGCACATCAAGCTGCGTTTCCAAGGAATAACTTTGGTTACAGCATATTTAAGGACGCAGACACAAACATTGTTTAGGATGGATTAAGAGAGAGGTCATCAGAAGGATTTGTGTTAGACTAGAAAAAGGTCCTTGTTTTTAGATTGATGCTGTTGTAAATATTTAAATGAACGACGATAATGAAGAAGTTTGTTTTGAGATAGTAATGTTAGCAAGGTGAACAGTTCTGGAGTTTTTATCAACTCAGTGACAGATTTTAAAAGGTCCTTAGAGGGCAACCATCAAGCAGAGAAGCCTGGATTCCATTAGTGGATACCAGCTAATAATGGCTGGGTACAACACACATAGCTCACAGATGAGCAGACTCCCTCCCTCCACTCAGAGTGACCTTCTCAGACTGACCTTCTAGAGGATAACAATAACTCATGTCATCTCTCTTGTTGATTACAACAGGAGCATCACAACTCGGCTACTTATCATGCCAGAAATATGCAGATACGGTTGGACCTGAAATACAGTACAGGCATAAAACTAAAGCTATGCACCAAACTGCCACTGAAACCATTTCCCCAGTTTTTCCCAGTTATTCAACTCTAGGTTTGTTTAGTTGCAGTGAAAAATGGCTTCTGGGGAAGATAGTTTGTTAAATATTATCAACTAAATTATTAACGCTTTAAAATTTCCTTTTAAGCGCTTATTATCTATTTTTGTAAAAGTTCCATGCCACATACTGAGTTTACCTCAGTGTAAAACCTGACACTATTTATTAACAATTAAACGTTTATAAAAGGCAAGAGTAAATATTCTTGTAAAAATAAGGCACCATGACAGTTTTAGACACTTATAATGCGGTAATATACCACAACATTACATTATAAAAAATTGGTTTATACTTGGTTACTGAGTTGATAAGTGAATAAAGTCTTTTGTATGTTAAGCCTGTCCCTTGTTTTGGCTAACAGCAGTTTTTCCATCTCCAACTATGGATTAACAGATTGTACTTTAAAAAACTAGGAGGAATTTCCCTTACACAGTAAATTAACTCTGCCCTCTGAATCAGCAGCACTGAAAACTGCCTCTAAAGACATTATCATTTTGCTTGATCCTCTGTTATTTAAGTAAAGTTGGGTGGAAGTCTTCTGACCTTATTTTTCTTTTAATGTCTTTTATGCACCCCGTTGCTCACTGCAGTCCTCTGGGGCTCTTAGTTAAAATAAAAAAAGAAAGCTGTGCAGCAAGGTTGTGTGTTTCACTGTGTTTTACGAATGTGAAATGTCGAAAATTTATTGAGGCACTTTATGAGTTGTGAAAACAATAGCCTTAGAATGTCACGAATAATCCATTTTTCTGATATATTTTCATGCTTGGCTTCCAAAGGACCTCAAACTGGCCCACAGGTAAGAGTCACAACCCAACCTGGGCCAAAATATGTTTCCTCTTAAACCGGTAAACAAAATCCATTTATCAAATTCTTTACTGGTAGACAGAAAAGAAAAAAAGTCATTTACATTTCAGGGTGACCTTACTAGTTAAACAAGTGGTTTATAATTGAGTCCTTTACCAAATGTAAAGAATGAAGGACAGTAATATTATTTTCTCTAAATTATCTAAACTATACTTTATGATTTTTCTATTCTTTATGGCCATAAAGGGATCTTTCTGGGGCAATCTTTGAAGCAATATGCACCAGCAGGGGGTTCTTCAAGGTTAAAACAATTAAACATTTTTGATTATAATTTGGTTTAATTTTTTTGTGACTTTATTGTCTAATTAAGTTCGTTTTAATTAGTTTATAGAGTTTGTTTTTGGTAGATGTCGTTAGTTCTCTAATTTTATATCATTAGTTTTTGTTAATCATAGCAGTGACTTTTTTTATTTTTATACTTTGGTTAATTTGTACGTGCCAAATATAAAAAGGTCATGTAATCAAACTGCTGTTGGAGTTATTAGCTGTACCGACAACTGCTTGTGTGGAAAAAAAAGGACGATAAACAAAATTAAAACAACCCAAAAAAGGTTACTATATCCATCATATCAGGGTTTTTACTTAGTTTTTGTAAACAAATTATATAGTTAGTAAATTGTGTCTCTGCTCTACGCTTGTAATATATTTAAAGAAGATTTGATAACGTTATGATCCTAAAACTAATAATCAGGCTCAAACTTTGGGTGTAGCCATGGACTAAGACCTTAAAGTTCAGGGACTTCTATCACTTGAAGACCATTTTGAGGGGTACCAACAAAGTTGTCTTAGAAAAATAAGGGACATTATCCTAACTCTAATGTCCTTAAATTATTTTGTACATTTAGGGCATTTTATTATTTATTGAAACAGGTTTTCACATAAAGTCCTGTAATGACCCTGATGATGAACACTTTGGGTCAGGCTGGTAGATCAGTTGACTAGATTCACATCTGTAGTCCTGGGGAATAAATAAGTTTGTTGTCCAGACATCAGAAGCCAGCAAGGAAACCAAAACCAAAAGGCAAGGTTGGAGATCATGGAGGCAAGGAAGGAAGGAAGGAAGGAAGGAAGGAAGGAAGGAAGGAAGGAAGGAAGGAAGGAAGGAAGGAAGGAAGGAAGGAAGGAAGGAAGGAAGGAAGGAAGGAAGGAAGGAAGGAAGGAAGGAAGGAAGGAAGGAAGGAAGGAAGGAAGGAAGGCTCGATATCCACTCAAATAAAGTTTTTAAAAACCTGATGCCATCTGCATGCAGAAAATCTGCTTTTAAAAGCAGTTCACCAGGTGCATGGCATGAGCCTGATTCTGCTGCAGACCGGCATCACACAGGTCCTTTCAATTAGTTTGATTGCCGGATAGGGGAGCAAAGGAGAACTTACCAGGCAGGTTAGCTAGAATGGGGTTTCAACCTCAATAATGGGTAGTTTTAAATTTGGACATTGTTTATAAAAAAAAAAATATTTTAACAAATTGAGTTTGATAATTTTTCAGTAGGTAAAGTCCACCACACTGACATCTTAGGAGAACAGCTATTTTTGTGTTAAGATAGCAAATAGAATAAAGATTTATCTGTAGCTGAGTTTCTTTAAAAAGTCTGTTGTGGGTAAATAAACTACTGTCGCTGCAAACCCAGGAGCTACATGCAAATACAATGAATCGTAGAACCAGAAATATTAAAATCAGTGTAGAATATCACAGTTATAGTTTGCAGTCTAATACCACATCAGTTTAGCAGCATAAGAAAAAGTGCCAAAGAAAAACATGTGTACAGATAATATACAAAATAACACTCCCTAAAACCTGAAATTTAGAGTCCAATTTACAGCTCAAAAGCTTTCCAGGAACACTGGAGAGCTGATTTATTATGTAGAGCAATTTAACATCTGGTCAAAAATCATGAAAGGGTTGATTGCAGATCATTTAGTGAAACATAATTAAAGTAAGACATAATAGTAATGCTAGAGGGAATGTCCAGCTTAGAGTGTGACATTCTAAAGCTGGCTGACCTACAAGCAGCGGAACCATCAGCTCATCTCAAATAATAATCAACGCAGTTAATCAATAGGAAACTGCCTGAAGCCAAGCCAACATGTTGCTCCCAACAATACAGACTCATCTTTCTTCCATCTTTAAATATATACATTTTGTTTTTACAATGATCGTACAAATACTTCCATCCATGTTTGGAACTGAAGAA
This sequence comes from Orestias chungarensis, assembly GCA_032876305.1. Classification (NCBI taxonomy): domain Eukaryota; kingdom Metazoa; phylum Chordata; class Actinopteri; order Cyprinodontiformes; family Cyprinodontidae; genus Orestias; species Orestias chungarensis. The sequence continues at coordinate 243,580 of JAVLVB010000486.1, read as the reverse complement.
GACTTCTGGATAAAAATGAGAAGAATTTCAGTTGCCTTATCTGTTGCAACTCTAGAGGAATCATTTTCTATTTTTGTTTTTCAGTTTAGTTTACAATACACTAAATTGGTTTGAAAATGCGTCGACACAGTTTCTAAATGTCAATACGTTTTCTTTTTGACGTTTAACATAAAGCAACTAACTGAACATGTTATTAATAGGAATGCGCCGATTTGAAAGATCAAGATATTCAGCATGATGCTTTAGATGATTTGTGCGCTTCAGCTTCACTTTGTATATTCTCAAGTATATAATAATAGAGGTTACATGCCACATTTATGCCATGCGTGTAAATGTCTGTTTTTAACTGTTGGTGGATTTGAAGTGTAGGAAAGCTGTTTATTCATCTTTCTCAGCATATAGGTTGAAGATGCTGCTGAGCCCCAACTAAAAGCTGCTAGGCTTCCTCCAAAGACCCTTAGTTATTGGTATGCTTTATACATTAGGATGGGGTTTCAGGGCTGATTTGGTCGATTTACTGGTGTATCTTTGATGCTCATAGATTAACAGCTATTTTCTGTTGTCAAAGGCAGATAGCACTTAAAGATACTCGCCTTTTATTTATCTGATAAAAGTATTACTTGCTTCTATCTGACTGTGTGCCATAGGAAATAAAAGAGAAAACAGTTTAATAGCCAGTGATTATTTTCTCTGTTCAAGTGTCCCCATAAAAAGACTATTAGGTTGTCTTTAGAGAAAAATCCACACACTGATAAGCTGAGCAATTTTCTCGATGTGATGGATCTTTCAGTGGCATAAAAGGAAGGCATAGGGCTAGCCAAAGAAGGATCAGATAACATCATAAACATGTGTTAAGGACGGGGGAGAAAAACATCACAGTGTCTTTCCTTAACATCTTCTGCATCAATATTTTTAATTCAGAAACGCTTGGGGGAAAAGATCTATAGGGAATAAAGTAAACAAAATTTCAGTTAATGGTTGAACTAAAATCTTAAATATAAGACAACAATGAACATTTATTTGAAAACCTTACTTATTAGAAGACTTAATATTACGCTCTGTATGAGGAGTTATATTTACAAACCATGTGTTTGTCAGTAAGTTGAAGTTGAATGCAACCTTAGTTGTTCCTGAGGTTCACTGTTTATTCATTCAGAAATCTAAATCCAGCTGACATACAATCAATCATGGGCTCCAATTGGCCATCAGCAGATAAAACATGGAAAAGTCTAATGTTACCTGAATTTATCCAACTATTTTTGGCCCGATGTAAACCATTAATATATGCGTTAATATATTTATTAGTAACAGACATTTTAATGAAGCGTAGCAATGTCCCCTGAAGCATAAATGGAGATAACTTTGTAATTACAAAAACAAAACAGAAACCCTATGGAGTAAGATCGCTGATAAAAAGATGTGTGCACAACTCTAACATTCGTATTCATATTTATATGTCCATTAAGTTCTCGTACCCAAAACTCTAAACAGCCTCAGGTGAAGCATCACAGGTAAGATCGATATATATCTGTATATAAACAAGTTGCTCCAGCCGATCCACTGTCTGCTGCCATCTTTAAATTTGAAGCGGGCTGTGTTCGATGTGATCGCAAATCAATAACTCTGCCCTGTGAAGTCATCGTAACAATTTTTGACTCGTACCCTCAAAGTTGAATTTTTGTCCACAGAGAAAGAAAAAGTTCGTAGTCGTAAAAATTAGAGTTGTATTCACAAGAGTTTGCACTCACAGCTTTTAGATTCAACCGCTCAGACTCACAAATATTTCAGCAATTTCGGTTACAAGAACTTTATTGACATATAAATACGAATACGAATGTTACAGTTGTCCATACACCTTTTTGACAGTGAGCTACTCCATAGAAGCCAGAGTTGCTACCAACCACCAAAATTCTAATAGTTTCAGAAAAAGTTTTAGTTTCAGATCATTTAACGTTATACAGATAGAATCTAATAATACCAAATACTGAAGAAAGAAATGAAATATGCATTAGAAGATTAAAAAAATACAGGTTTTTCTCAAAAAGGTTCTCGTTAATGGAAATTATCTAAAGCCGGGTTAATTTATTGTGATGGGCCTTCATAAAGTGTAGGGGCATTTTTTTGTTTTAACTGTAAGTTTGTGCTTCAATCTTAACAATGCTTTTGAAATTAAAAACATTTAGCTTGGTGGCTTTTTCAACAACTGGTAAAATTGTATAGTGTTTGTCAAAATTTTATAGTTAAACTAATTTTTTAGGAGAAACCTGCAAGGATAACAATGTTGGATAAAGTAAGAAACTTGCTAAACCTATATTGGCCATTGACTCTTTTAGAGGCCTGAAGACTCATTGCTTACATTGAAATTAGTTGATCTATTTAAAACCAGGAGCTGTCAGTCATTCACTATAGGGTTACACATTAACCATCTATTTTTCAGTTGGTTTTTAAGATGTTTAGACATCAAACTAAGAAAGGTGAACAATAGTAATAAGTATTGCTGTTTGAGTTCTAAAATAGAGGTTTCAGTAGGGTGCTGTTGGAATCATTTTATGTTGGTGTTTTTACAGTTTAGCAGCACAAGAGGGAGTTTATCCATTTGTCTTGTAATCCAATCTGCTTGTAGCGGTTATTTCAATTGTTAACATTTTGTTTTCTCTCATTTTTTTTCTTTCCATAGAAGCTACACCTGGTTTGGCATTCTTTTAGCTGAGACTCCTTCCTGGGGAGGGGCGTGAGCTGAGATGGTGCTGCAAGCAAACTTTTTTTCAGTTACGTCTGCTCCTATTTCTGTTTTCCAATCATATGGACTCAGATTTTGGTTCTGCTGGAGGTTTCCTCCTATTCAAGGGGAGTTTGTCCTCTCCACTGTTCCCACATGAATGCTCAGTATAAGGGATTGCTGTGAAGTCAACGACAATGCAGGCTATGGTCTCGGTGTTCTGATGCAGGAATGAATGCTGCAAGCAAATGACTCAATGCAATCTGCTGGGTTTCCTTAGATTGTAACATTTTGAAGCTGATTTGAATACTAAACCAATCCTAATTCACAGTTTGATAACCAGGATCTACTGGCATTTAAGTTATTTTGAAATTTAAATATTTGTCCTGTGAAGTGCCTCAAGACGTCATGTGGTGTAAAATGGCGCTATATAAATAAACTAAATAAAATATTGAAACTAGACATGATGCCTTTCTAACCTACATTGTAAATTGGTATTTATAGCTAAGTGAAATTAATTATGGAACCATGAAATAGAGGCAAGTGCTGCATGAACTTTGTTTAGACCAAAGACAATAATGAACATCATATTAATAGTCAGAAATGCCTAAGTTTTAGTAATTGTGGAGACGTCTGAACAGCTGTTATCTCATCACCTGAGGTGAATGAGCTTGGAATGGCAACAGATATAGTTCAATTACGTTTGCTAGATCATGTTTTTAACAAGAACTGATTGTAATGAGTTGGTAATATCACATAGTGGATTTTACTTCCATCAGGTTTGTGACTCCAAAGGTTACAGTTTTAAAGAGGGTCAGTGTTCAACCAAATTTTGGATCTAATGTAGATATAAGGGGTATTAAAACTACGACCAGCAAGAGGATATTCTAAACACTACATGTGACCGGAGCAAAATAAGTAAAAAGTCTATTTTAGGATTTCGGATTTTAAAAGTGTGCCATAAGTTTTGCGACATTGACACTCTGCAAAAGTGTTTAGGGAGAAACACTTTCAAAGATTGACACGAATTCTCCTCAAACCAGATCAGAAAGCTTGGAGTTTGTCACTTTGAAGTGTAGGGGGCTTATTTATTTAACAACATCTTTTTTGACACTTTCAGCTTTGCTTTTTTTTAACTTACCACAACTGAACAACAGCTTCTGTTCAGTCAATTCTTATTCAAGACACTTGCACTCCCATCTACTCTGACCATGAACCTGATCTGGTTGTGTCTCCTTTGGTTTGTTTTTCATGGCATAATGTGGGGAGGTGGCCCCTGTCCAAACAGCCGCTGGCTCACGCTCATCCTTAGAAATAGCCAGGGGAGCAAAATGAACTGGTTCCTAATTTGAGACATGAAGTTCACATTTCCATCGGGATGACTGTTTTTGAGTTGCTGAGGCAGCATTAGGGGCCATCTCTGTCAGCACTTTGTGGATTGCAGATATTTTGTGGAACGCAAGCAGAGAGCATAAATAGATTCTTTTTTTAAAGTAAGAAGAAATTACTCCGCTCTCATTCTTCACCGTAACTGTGAATTTATTCATTGGCTATAAACATGAGAAGCTTTGCCGGGCAGATGGTTTATGATGTAGCTCTCCTACTTTGACTTGGTGACTTGGTTTATCTACGTGGTTTTAATTGTTTACAGACTTTCAGGAAAGAGAAGGTTTAAGTTTTTAATTATCTTAAATGAGCTTGTTTTAAAATAAAACCTGATAGGGAAGTCAGATTGATTTAAAACTGTTTTGTTTGTTGTCTCGGTTTGAAAGGTATTCAGAGTCTGCTTAAACGTTCACACTACTACTGATGAAACTGTAAAGTAATTGAATTTATTTTAATAGACACCTGAAAGACATAAATTAAACAAAAATGTGTCTGACAAAAAAGTTCCCCAATACAAAAAATATTATTGTTTTGACTGTTTATTTATTACTATAAGTAATTATTCGATTCACTTTAAGTGAAGACGAGATGTGTTAGATTTGGACATTAAGAATGGCTCCACAAAACGACATGGGGGATGTTAATGGCGTTGTTACATCAGTAAATATTGTGGTACTGTGTGACATCTACTACATTCTCTATTGGGTCGTAAACAGTTCACGCGAAAGTCTGATGGCGGATGCGTTAAATTAGTAGGAAGAAATGTCACGCACCAATTAACTCAAATGTATCAGTAAATATCTTGTTTTTTTGATCCCCAAGTATTTGAAGGTGCATAATAATATAGAAAAACTAGCACAATAATATAGAAAAAACATTGTTGTAAAGTTCTTCTTGCAGCTGAAGTCTGAAGTCCTTTCTAAGATTTCATTCATCCAGGCAATAAGGATTCAAGGAGACTTTATTGTCATTCTTAACACATGTGGTACATGAGGTGGAACGAAATTGTATTCTCACGGTCCAGTTCCACCCAAGAGCTAATATTAAAATAGATCAAATAAAGTAAAAAAGTAAAATAAAATAAAATAGAATGTAATAAACACAAAATATACAGAATGTAATGGTGTAGGGGGTTTGGAGTAGCAGCAGCATGAATGGATGAATGAATGAATTAATGAATTCGTAGTGCAAGTTACTATAGCCGTTTAAAGTCTCTCAGTCCGTTTAAAGTGTCTCAGTCCGTTTAAAGTTTCTCAGTGCGGGTATGTGAAGGTGATCAAAATGTATTGTCCATGTAAAGTGTCAGTGCAGTGATGGTTCAGGTGGAGTTCAAGAGTCACACAGCTTCAGGAATGAAGCTGTTTCTCAGTCTGGTGGTTTTCCACTTGATGCTCCGCAGCCTCCTGCCTGAGGGGAGCGGGTACAAAAAGTGAGTGTGCTGGGTGTGTGGGGTCCTTCATGATGCCGGAGGCCCTTTTACTGCATCTGGAGGTGTAAATGTCTGTGGTGCTGGGGAGGCTGACTCCAACAATCCTCTGTGCAGCCTTCACCACCCTCTGCAGTGCTTTCCTGTTTGCAGCAGGGCAGCTTCCATGCCACACGTTGATGCTGGAGCACAATACGCTCTCCACCACACATCTGCAGAAGGAGGTGAGGATTGAACTCCCGAGTCCAGCTCGACTGAGCCTCCTGAGGAAGTAGAGCCGCTGGTGTGCCTCCCTGACCAGAATGGAAGTATTGTTGCTCCAGGTGAGGTTGTTACTTAGGTGCACACCCAAGTACCTGTAGCTGCTGACCACTTCCACAGCGGATCCACCAATGTGCAGGGAGGGTGAGCCTTTTGAACCCTTCTGAAGTCCACAATCATCTCCTTTGTCTTCTTTATGTTGATCCAGAGGTTGTTATCTCTGCACCATTCCTCCAGGCGTTCCACCTCATGCCTGTAGCTGGACTCATCACTGTTTGTGATAAGACTTAGTTAAACCAAGTTATATTAATTATTCATCTGTAACAACAGCTGGAATAAATAAAATCATGCCCGATGATGCAGAAGAACCATTGGGACTTATCAAAACCACACTTGATGGCGGCTGATTCTGCCAATTCTGCAGCCATCAGTTATGGGGTTTAGGGAGTATTTACTTTTTTACACGTGGCCAGATTGTTTTAAATAGATTCTCCTATAATAAATAAAATAATTGTTGAAAAACTGTTGCTTGTTTTCAGTCAGATTATTTAGGGCTGACATCGAAATGTACGTAATGTGATAAATAGGTTAAGTATTCCGTCAGGCGGCAAAAACATTTTCACAACCTCACAACCAGTTTTGTTTAAAATCTATTTGTTTAATTGATTTTAGGGCCTTTGAACAACAAATTGAGTCTAATACAGATTTGATGATATTTGATAAGACAGCCTGGTCTGATTTCACTGATCCCTTTCTTTTGCAAGATTGCATCTTCAGGTGTTTGACATTCAATTAAAACAGAGTATAAGGTACAACCAGTGTTTTTGTGTTTCCTGACAGAATCCTTTTGCCGATAAGTACAAATCAGTGTTGAAAAGTTTAGCTCTTTAGATATTACACATTTGAGGACAAGCTCAGGTTTACATCTAAAACCCATCCTCAGCTACGGATCCACTTAGTTTCCTTCAGTTGTTAGGAGTTCAATTGCTTAATCATAAGGGCTTGTTTCAGACAAACAAGGCTGATTTGGTGGTGAAACCTCGAGTGGATTCTTGAAGGTTACAGCTAATTAGGGCTATTTATCACCACACTACAGCCAATAGTGACAAGTACATGCTCTTTTTCCTGTTTTGCATTACCATTATCAGTAATGAGGAGGGAATGTATCTCTAAATTTACATGCAGGGACAGCCTGAAAAAGCAACAGCAGAGGTGAGTTTGGTGAATCAGTAAGTAGCAGAATGAATAATTTGCAGTACTTTGTAGACTATTAGCAGGAATTCACCTACTGTGTGTGACTCTTGTCCCTTAGAATCAAATTGAAAACAGCTGATTAGGTAATAACACTTTGAATTTCTGTTTGCTAGGTAGATTTTCTTTTGGCTGTTTGAAGTTAATTAAAAGCACCTACTAGAGTTTGCAGAGAAGTACACCAAACATTTCTAAAATATTAGTCATTTGTTCGATTGCTTCTTTTTATTTAGGGTTTCTTGGGAAGAGACACCAAGTTTGGGTTTGCTTGCAGTGGAAATAAAACTATAATAAAACAGCTACTACAGAAAAATATCGTTAAACATTAGTGTCCATTTTAAAACTTTATCTTTTTACACTTAGGACTATCAGTACCTCAAAAAAGAAAAAAACGTATTAACTTTTCAGAGTCGCCATTTTGCCAAATTACTGAATCATTAGTTGCAAGCAGAAGCCAACTTCCGCTTTGTCAAACAAACACTTATGATTGTCAATTCCTTGTGTGTCTGACTCATTGACAAAGTATTTCCACTTGCTTTATGTTTTTAAGTTTACAGTTTTTACACTCTCACCTAAAATGCTTTATTTTTTAAGTTGTTTTCACAAATCAAACAAGTTGTTCTATCATGTAACAACATGTGCCAATTTTTTATTTATCAATTCACCGGAATTTTGCTTTCAGTATGTAAAGAAAAGATAAAAAGGACAGGCTTGGCTATATTCTCAAAGCTACAGATTGCTTTTAAGGCAATTTAACAACAGTGACTTTGTACAATTATACTGAAAAGAGATGGCTGATCAAAGACATATCCTCTGGTAATTGTGTAAAATTTAATTACATTCTATGTGGGTTGAAACAAATTCACATCAATATGAATCAAATCTAGATGTGATTAACTTTTTGGCAGCATATAGGGGAATGAGACATTTTTAGCAGCCTTTGTTGTATTGGAGCCAGATTGACTGGATTCCTCAAAACAGCAAAGTTACATAAACTTTTTTTGGGGGCAAATTTGCGAAATGGCATCCGAAATAGAGTTACCTTGAGATCTTGTTTGTCCCCCAAAACATTGGTATGCAGGCCCAGGGATGTTTCTCAGCATGCTTGACAACTCTTATCTCCAGCAGCTGTCTACCGGTGTTCCCTGTCACAGAGAAGTGATCTAAATGCTGTGCAGATACCTGGCTGCAGCCAAAAGTTGTTTACCCACCAGCTTACAGGCAGGTCGCTTGGTCTCATTAGCACATGCATCCTCACTGCTTGGAAAGATAATGGCAGGCAGCAAGTACAACTTGTAAACAAGCAGACTAGCATATTTGTTTTAGAAGTCTCAAATTGCTTGTGCTAAAAAATGCAATGTACCCTTGATACATTAATATCTTCACCTCAGCATATAAAATAATATAGTTTTAAACAAAAAAATTGGTACGAAAAAACCATTTATTTACCTCACTTTGGCAGTTAAAACCTTTTACATGAGTCGACATTGTGCTAGATTTACAGTAATTATAGTTTACAATTAAAAGAAAAGGTAAACCCGTCTAAGTGGTATAAAAGTGTAAGTCCAAGTATCAACATTTCCCACCGCAAGATTATAACCAGCTTGTAATTTAAGGACAAAAATGCACTGAAGGACAAAATATGCAAAAAGGACAAAAACACACTATAGAAAACTGCATTTCAAGTCAAACGGACTGTAACCGACATTTCAAGAGGTTCCTTAAAAAACAACAAAAACCTAAATAAAACTAACTGAACTAAAAAAATAAATATGAATCTTTTTTTAATTAAAATCCAGTATAGGCTAAAGCACCTACATGTACTTACAACCCATAATCATTTTTCTGTATTTTTCTTAATAGAAGCAAATGTTAACATTGTTAAACACTCAATTCATGCACAAAGACATGTAAATACAAGATAATATTATAACTTTGCAACCTCTCTCTGCCTTTCAGTGTTGGTGAGTAACAATATATTGAGATGAAAGCTAGGACGGATACAATTTAGCTAAACCTTTCATAAAAAAAAAAAATACAACGCCCCACATGGATCTCTTCAGGTGTTGCTGTTTTTTTTTAAATACAAATTTCATTTAAAGATAACCTGGAAAAATACAGTAGGTGCCTTTTTATTCATTATTTCATTCCTTGAGGGGAAAAAACAATATAATAAGGTCATTGTAAAAAAAATGGATTAACTCATTTAGTTTCAAATTCACATTAAAGGACACTGCAAGTATGGTAGAGTCAAGAAATCACTTAAATAGAATCTACCTGACAGAATGCAGGTCATATAATCTCAAATGACAAAATATCATAAATTCTGGCTGTATTCGCTTTTAATGGATCAGAGTTTGTGTTTCTGCTGGTCTTGATTTCTTGCTGCCGGTTAGAATAGATTTAACCGACATTCTGAGGAGGTCTCAATCCGCATTCAAATGGACTTTGGTAGAATTTTCCTATGGTTTAAATGCAGGAATGTTTTTCATTTTAACCAACTATAGGAAATCTACAACGTTTTGGTCATCACAAGTCACCGTAGCATCATAGTTTAAATAAGCAAAGATTATCACCCAACGTGGCTTTGTTAACAGAGGTATAGGTAACTTGCAAAAATATAAACGTACATTGGGCAAATAAGAATAATAAATAAATACAGTTTACTTTTTGAGCCGTACAGCCTAAAGTCTGCTGATATAAAAAAAAAAAAAACACAGAGGCCTTTTGTCAATTTTGCAAAAACCTCCTACTGTCAAGTTGAGTCTTTCCAGTCACTTTTTAGGTTGTCAACTGGGGGTCACCAGAGTTCTTCTGCTGGAGCACCTTCTCCAACTGCTCATCTGGCCAGGTGCAGAAACTTTGTTGACCAGTATAAGAGGAGCGGTGGACCATCTACTCGACGCCTGAGCATTAGTTGCATCCGGTAACTCTAAACTCTCAGTGCCAGCATTTCTAGTTGCCTCCAAGTGATTATTAGTTCTCAAGTTTTTGTCTTATATCTCAACTTCTTAAGTGTTTAGTTGTTCTTAGGGAAGTTTTTGTAGTTTGATGTTTTGTTTATTTTGTTACTTTGATTATTTTGATATTTTGGTTTTGCACCTTTTTTTGTGCTGCTCATCATCTTCTGTGCTCCACCCAGGTTTCCACCATCGGAATATACACCTTCAAGAGTTTCCACGATCATCACCATCCTCTGGTTTCGCCGCTGGCGACAACTGGTTGAGCACCGTCTGCTCGCTCCAGCATCCATCATCCGCCGTGCTCTCTCCCTGGACAACCTGCCCACACTCGAAAGACTAACCACTCACTCCTCCTGGCGTTTTCCACCAACCATCTTCAAAGTAAGGCAGTTCATATTTCAGTTCATCACGCCCCCCATGCATCACCTCATCCACTTACCTCTCAGTGGTCTCTGGTCTCTGAGCCGCTCACTGAACTGCTCGTTGCCTGACGAGTCTGGATTCCAGTGCTGAACATCTCTGGTTTCCCTCCGTTGTCTGTTGCCGTTCACCCGAGCTGGCTCAAGAATCACTACTCAAAGCCTAACAATAAACGTTACAATTTTACTCCTGAGAGTGGATCCGAAGCCTAAACAACTGCATGACACCTACTGATCTGTAAGACATATAGGATAAAATCCTGAGAATTAACAAACCAAGCGTCAAACTTTGTTCTAATTATTTAAGAAAAACATCATATCAATAGTTGTTTACATGGACAAAATCCCTTAATGGGATTTAAATACTCAGAATGTATTGTTTAGATGTATCAAGATGTTCCCTTTACACGCACCAGACTTTATTCAGAATGAAGAGATTGACATGCGCAGAATTGCAAAAACCCCACAAAAAACTAAACACACTCACACAAACAAGCACAAAATAAGTTGTATCACCAGTTTGGCTAACCTAAATAACATGCTAGCTTCAGAAGGAAGAAATGTGGCCTGTTGACATAGAACAGACATGAATTCAGGTCAGTTAACAGTTGAATGATATGATCTCAACAAGTTTTTACTTGCGCATCATTCGCATAACCAATCAGCATGAATCCTATCAGAATTTTCAGACTGGGGCAGTGACAGATTTTTATTCCGATTTATTCCGATATTTACATATGAATTCTGTTTTTTATGCAAAAACTCTAAAGGCAAAATTAATGAATGTCTTCAGTTGTTGATTTTAAGATCACATTTGTGTTTTTTAGATTCAAAACACACAAGCAATTCCATTTCTCCAGTGCACAAAAGAGTTATGAAGGACTCAGTAAACATGAAAGATGGACAATGCTGCACATTTAACCATAGAATAAGTTGTGTAATCACATTTGGGCCTTTTTTTTTAGCAAAAAAGACTGAATAGATTAACAATTTTGTTGAAGGGTCTAAAATCATGTATATCAGAAAACTGTCACGGCTTTTTAGGTTAAATTTTATTAGAACTAATTTTAAAAATTGCCGTAATTTAGCAAAGAATTGAAATCTGAGTGGAAAATGCCAAAAGAGTGGAAAAGTGCTGGACCGTTGAAAGACAGCCAGGTTTTATAGTGAATAGAGGTGGTGAGGAAGTGGACCCTTTTGGTTACCAATTGTGAGATGAAGATCTGGTGGTTGTTTTGTAAAAGAAATCTAAGAAACTATACGGAGGTATTAGTGTAGGAAACTATATGGAGCACAAGGAGATAATTAGGTTTGGGTAAAAACACAGATTGCCTTGAGTTATTACAAAGGTTTAACACTCAGGTGTAAAATTATTAGCAAAAAAGAAAGAAATACAGTTTGTGGATTTTACAATTGGTGACTTTGTTTTGTGTTTTTCCAGTTTAATGACAACGCTTCCATGAAAGCTAAACGAAGGCTAAATTATAAACATAGTAAGCCTGAATAACAGCTATTGCATTTATTGGGGGCAGCTTTTAACATGATGAACTCAGACAGACCCTGTGAGCCGAAGCACTCTCTCGCGGTGCCTCTGTACTGCACACATGATCACGTCCTTCAGTGGGTGAGGACAACATTAGCGCACAAGCAACCAAAAATCACTTCGTTTTGATGCACGCCCCGTTCGTTCATCTGTGTGCATGCGGCAGCCTCATTTTTCAATGTCATCTTCTTTCCTTCTTAACTGTGAGCATATCACTTTCCGGGACGAACCCCCATAGCTGGAGTTCACTGTGTAATTATTGACAGCAGCCGAAGATTTATTGGTGTTATTTTAGCAGGAGATAAAATGGAAATGTGAATAATAACTGTCATTTCAGGAGCAGTAGGGGGAAACGTGGCATACAGATCAGTTATTGTCTATCCACTGGTCAGAACAAGGAAATTTAGCTTATTGCCTAACGGACAAAATTCTTTAATTGGCCTTGTTTAAGATGACTGCTTTGGTTTGATGGTGTTATTTTAGGTTTACTAAGTGAAAGCTTTAATTTTGTGGACAAAAGGGACAAAATGTTATATTTACTATAGTATATATATATATATATATATATATATATATATATATATATATATATATATATATATATATATATATATATATATATATATATATATATATATATA
>JAVLVB010000486.1:214181-228156 GCA_032876305.1 Orestias chungarensis | reverse complement strand
GTAAACCTGCAGTCTGAGAGCGAAGTGCTCTGTTAGGGACATAAGGAGTAATCAGATCTCTGATATACGATGGAGCTTTATTAGTGAGGGCTTTATATGTCAAAAGAAGAATCTTAAAATCTATTCTAAGTTTGACAGGGAGCCAATGGAGGGAAGCTAAAATTGGGGAGATATGATCTCTCTTTTTAAGCTTCATCAAGAGCACAGATGGACGAAATGTAGGACAAATCTTCAAGTGTATCTCAAGCTGCAGTATGTCGGACATTCAGAATAAAAAAAATCCTGAACATGTAAATACAAGAAAATACAGCACACACCAGGAGAACTGGGGGATAACTTATTGTTATTGTGAGAGTTTGGGGCTCACAGTATACATATGGAAATCAAGTGTGAAATGGAAAACCACAGTCAGAGGAAAAGGCACTCAACATTCAAAATCAGTGTCAATACTTTGAGATGTTCTGCTTTAAGGAGAACCCAAATGTAAAATACATTATTGACAGACAGGCTTCAACGAAAAGTGTTTTTTAAGTAAACAATTTTAAAAGAAATGTATCAAATAAAATCCTGTTGTCTAATTTTACAGTAGAGTACACTTCCAATATAAGGAGATTTGTTTATCATCATCCCTACGGTCAAACATAAGATCACAGTTATCAGATTTAAAACAATTAAAACAGATAAAAATGATTAGTTTTCTTTCGTCTACAGAGAACATCTAAGAGGTACAGAAAAGAGGAGATGAATCCCTTGACAATACCGTTGGCTTCCAGTTTCTCAACAATTTAAAAACGAGGCACAGACAGAGATTCCATATCATCTGAAATTATTTGGGGTCATAAAATGTTCACACGTGGTACCAAATAGTAAGTAGTAGGAACAAACACACAAAACTGCATTTAAAAAAAGGAATTAAGAACAGTATTAAGAACTGCTGTGTAAATGAGTCAATAAGAGGACAAAATATGTCCTTTGTATTTAAGTCATATCTCTACCTTAATATATAATATAACTAATATATAATAACTTTTGGCAGAGTAAGGACATTTCTTATATGCCAAAAAAGAATACATTTCATTTGAGACAACTGAAGACTTGAATTTAAAAATATGAGTTGAAGGATGAAACACTACATTGGAGAACAGAGAAGACATAAGCATTATCAACTTTAAAGGTAGACCACATCCCAAGGGCTCTTTAGCGCCCGAATGATGCGCAGCGTAGGAAAAGATAAAACCTTATCTCTGAGCAAATGGAAGCGATACAAAAGATCTTTCCAAAAATGAGGAAGCATATAGGAATAATAAGGAATGACAACTTTATTTTATCTTCCGTCGTACGAAAATACCATTGACCTGAAATCAGCTTTGCAAAGGAAAAATTATTATTTAACATTTTTTTTTTAATCTTTGCACCACTTTTAATTAAAAGCTAATGAAGTTCCTGGAATACCGAGACAGTTTGCCTCACTTATCCCCGCTGTGCAGCAGGTGCTGCTGTCGGAGTCGGACTGAAGGTCCAGATGGGTGTTCAGTGGCAACACCTGCTGATGAATGAACAAGGTGGAGAATGGGTGACATCTCCGCTGACATCACTGCAGAGTATTGATTCATGTTGCTCCCTGTTGTGTCTCAATACAGCCACAGAACCTTGCCTTACTCAGATTCCTCACTATTGATCTATTCTTTCTTTCAGATGTGAAAACAAAGAATTCCTTTAAATACATAATTATACTATAAGAGTTACTGTAATGAGGGTATTTCTTATTTTTTAGAATCTATATACTTTCCCACAACTACTAGTCAGATTTGTATTTGGAATTGTAGTTTTTAAAATGTCAGACAATCAGCTGATGTTATTTTACAGTAAATATTGAAAAAATATAGCTTAAATTTTAGGGAGGAAAAAAGAGTGAGCTGATACATTAAAAGCTTTTTTCAAATTAATACATCAAAATATTGCTGATAAAGACCACTTACTAAGTTCTTTGTTTCGCCTTCTATTAAATCAGAACGGCTTTTCGATATTTTCCTCCATGTCAGAAAAATTTTAAAGTCATAAATCACTTCTTCTGTGAAATGTTTTTTTTTTATAAAATATTTATTTTGTTTGATATTAAAATACAGCTTTTACATTAAAATCAGAGCCAGAAAAATAGGGTTAATGCTTTTTTCCAGCTTTTTTATGTTGGATTTTGTTTCGATCCTCTGGCTGTGATCCTTTTAAAATTAGACCACATTGTAACTTCAGCAGTAATTTCAAGGTGTCCTTATAGACTGATATTTTATGCATAATGCGAAAGGAGGAGCAACGTCTCAGTAACACCAAACTATCTGCTAATAGAGAGCTGAGTGTTATTTTCTCCACACCCACCTGATAAACAGCGGGCACCTCTGACAGGCTGCTTCTGCTGTAAAGATAAAACTGCCGCTCAGGCAGACTTCGAGCGTTCTATCAGGGAGCTCCCACATCTGCTCCACACTTATTTGTGTCTGTTCCTCCCTTACTTTCAGAAAAACAAGCAATCTATAATGAGTGTGGATCCAACCACCCTCCCTTATTTCCCATGCATATTTTCGCATCCATTGTTATTGGACTCTGTGTGACCTCGGGCTGTTTGGAATTCATCACTGAGCAGCTTAGCAATTTAGCGTGCCATAATATTGCCACACATATTTCAGTTCAATAACTCTGCCCTTATTTAATGATTAAAACAAATAGTTTATTCCTTGTCACTAAATGAACTGTTTCATTTTTTTTTTCCAGTGCATCTGTTGGTAGAAGATAACACAACTGAGAACATGTGGTGTTTTGTGTTTATAGGCAGGCAGCGTAATAACTAGAGACTGACATTTCCCACAACTTTGATTGTCAGGTTATAGCTCGAAGAGATCACATGACCCCACAGGATCAATTTTTAATGCTTTTTCCTGTCAACTTTATCGACAGACCCAGATTTGTATGTGTTACTGAGAAAATGTATATATTTTATGCTTACTTTTTGATTTCTAATGCAAATTAAAAAGATTATAAATTAAAATGTCCTTACAGAACAGAACCATGTCTTATACAGCTGCAGAAATTTAAAAATATGCTAAACTTACATGTAGTATATAAATTTACAAATAGTTTTTCACTCTATGTCTATGATAAGATTAAAATTTTCACATATTAGGTCGGTCCAAATCGAAAAAAGTATTTATCGTTAATAATCAATTAATTTTGGGGCCCCCCCAAAAAAGAACATTTGTTTAAGCGGGTTAGGATTATTGATGAACAATAAAAAAAAATTATGAATTGTTTTTACATCACATTGGAATGTTTTACTGCATTCAAATTCCAAAGATTACTTGAACCAGAGTTACAATGCCTCTGAAGAAGCTTTGAAAACTCTATGTTTATAGAAGACATGTAGCTGGGTTTCTACATGACTGTCTGGGGCTGTAATTCAACCTGCAATCTGCCTGATTGCAAGATGACTACCCAACCCATTGTGCCACAGCCACCCCTGTGTTTGAGCACCCACAGGTGCATAGACTATAGTGTGACATTATCAACCTGTTTAAGTGGCTGTTGAATATGCGTGAATCAAGTTTAGAAAGACGCATACTCACCTGGGTGGAGAAAGGAAGGAGAGAGGCTAGTGGGTTGTCAGGATTTTTGTTGAAAACCTTTACGCATTATGTTACTTAGGTTTATGTTCTACCCTTTAAGTGCATCCAAAATCCAGTAGCCACTGTAAAGGCATATGTTGTTCCTCATACAATCTACAAGACCAGACAGAGCCTCTTAGCAGGAACTAAAACATCCACAGGAGGCCACTATAATGTTACTTCACAGCAACATTCAAGCTGTCAATGTTCACATCTAGAACTACTTCTGTGTGCCGCTTTATAAAAAAAAACAAAGAAACCAAGCAACATATTGAAGTTAATTGTGGAACTACGCCCTTATGTATCATCCCATTGTATAATTCTAAGGTTCCTGACTTTTGTTCTATGCTGTTGTGGACTAACCATTAAGTGTAAAAAAAGAAAACATTGGAATGTGAAACTATCACTATTCAGGATCTAGATGATTTTAGTGTCCTAGTTATGGAAATGTTATGAGCATACAGATACCTATTAGAATGCTATTATTAATAATAATGGCCTCATTATTCATAGTAAACAAAGTCCTATGCCAACATAATCCTATCACGCCAAAAGTAGGGGAAGTAAGTACTGAAGAAACTACAGAAACAGAATATCTTTTATGAAATTGTCCTTTCGTCTGATTAACCTAACATTAAAGTGTACGAAAATAATTACCTGTGCTACACGTAAAGTAAAACAGCAGGACGCGTGTGAAGTCCTAGGTACATCAACAGTGCCCTAATTATTCTGGCATGAAGTCCTACAGGACAAAAGAAAGGTAGACGTATGGGTATTTTTATTGTTGTACCACCCACTCAGCTTGTAATCTAGTCTTCCCTTTACTCTACTCACCAGTTTTTCTTTAACATAGGTACAGCTTATTTAACCAAGCAGCTTTTATTACAAAAAGTATGTCAGTAGTCTTGCGCCATCTTTAAATTTGAAGCGGGCTGTGTTTGATGTGATCGCGGATCGATTACTCCACCCTGTGATGTCATTGTGACAATTTTTTACCCGTACCCACAAAGTTGAATTCGTGTCCACAGAGAAAGGAAGACTTCGTAGTCGAAAAAGTTTTAGTTGTATTCATAAGACTTTGCACTCACAGCTTTTAGATTCACACTTCAGCAGAATTTTGGGTAAAAGAACTTAATTGAAATATAAATACAAATATGAATGTTACTCTCATGGATACACCTTTTTGACAGCGATCTTACCCCATAGTTTCCTTTTAAGGTAACAACTTCCTTTCAGTTCAACACAACTTACATACTATATTTTACTCTAATGTCAATGAAGGGGTTGTTGCCATGTTAGGATAAATCAGGAGATGCTTTGCTAGGTAAAAAGCAGCCAGCACAACTGAAAATGGGACCATGAGTGTTTCTACCAATGGATCCCCACCTATGGTTACAGCAGAGGTCAGATTCATATGGAGCAGCTCAGCCTTTAATATGTTTGGGTTTAAAACCTTGGACCTCACCTTGACCCCCACAGAATATATGGAACCAAAGAGTTCTTTAACTGTGATCCCTGGGACATGTTGTTTCAGTTGCCTTGGTAGCATGCATTTAGGGGTAAGCTTTATGATCTGTACGGTTTCTATATAACTTGCACAAGAGCTATGCCAAAGTTTTAGTAACAAATTCAAACCTATTTCCAGAGCACCTCAAACACTGTCAGGAGAGTTGCCCCATAATCAAAGTTCTTGTTGGAGAGGGATGAGGAATTTAATGGACTATCCAGTGGGCAGTAGATGGTTCAGCCTTGGGAAGTCTGGTTGAGTTAATCCAGGAATGAAGCGAACAACTGCCTGGGTCTTTGTTCTAGTTGTCCATTTGATGAAACATCACCACTATCTGGGAGTATATAGTGTACGAGCAGCACTAGTGTGGGTACTTTGGGAACACTAGTGTGACTTTCATTAACACTGTTATTGCATATGTACATGTTGTTTATCATTGAGATTTCTCAGCTATCTTAAAGTAAAAGCAGTACAGTTTGGAAATTAAATCTGTCTGGCTTGTTATTGGCACAACCAGGTAAAATCAACCTGTCATATGGATGGCAAAGTTCACTCTTAAAGGGTGGTGTAAGCATCAGGGCGGTGGGCGGCTTAACCAACACGTGGATTCTCCAAATTAAATGCTTAGCTTGGATAGATAAAGTTCACAATATTTCTAAAGAAACTGCAACTGGAGGTACTCTGCATAGAAAACTAAGACCCAAAACTGGCTGATTGCCAGGTGGATTGGTTATTGTTAAAGATTTTTCTACACAATTCCAAATCAGATGTTATTGAAAATGAGTCCAACATAACAAGTACCTAAGCTACTTAAACAGGTTGATAATGTCACACTATAGTCTATGCACCTGTGGGTGCTTAAACACAGTGGTGGCTGTGGCACAATGGGTTGGGTAGTCATCTTGCAATAAGGCAGATTGCAGGTTGAATTACAGCTACCCAATATCACATGTCAATGTGCCCATTGGGCAAGCCACTTAACCCCAAGTTGCCTCCCGATGCATGTATCAGTAGTGAATGTGGCTTTATTGTAAAGTGCTTTGAGTGGACAGTTAGATTAAAAAAGCATTATATAATGTCTATAAGTTATAAGTTACATCTTTGATAAGTTACTTTTGTTTGCTTCTTTGTTTCACCATTGTTGGTCCCTTTGTTCAGATCTTGCAGTCAGAGTAGGTATAGGGAAAGGAATTTCTGTTTAAATTGGTTAATGAGGTCATTGATGCATCACGTTTTACAAACAAATGAATGATTTTTTTCAAATATGGTTTTCATTCTCTTTAAAGTAACCTCTTAAATTGCACTGTGTTAAATGTCCTATTTTTCAGACCATTTATTTGTGTGGATGTGCTTCTAAATTTAGAAATTCCTGTTTCCTTGTTAAGATGTAGATGTTTTTAATAGTATCCACTAATGAGGAGCAGATGTGTTTGATTTTTTTTATTTTATTTTGGACACTGGAAAAGTTGTAACAGGTGAAGAAAAATATGGCGAAAAAAGTAGACTTCAGTTAGGGTATCTGACAATATTTCTGTATTTGTAACAACCACAACTCAGGTATTTATATAAGCCACACGACATCAGATTTACTTTATTTTTTTAATAGTTCATCAAATAATACACACTGCTGTTAATTAAATAAAATTAGATAATTATGAGGGTCCTGGTCAGTTCTCCATGGAAACAGTCTTGTAAATGGATAGTAATTTAATTTAAAACTAATGGCTATTTGCCAAAATTATTATTGTATTGTATTTGTTGCACAAATGGCAGAGTAAAGAATAGATAATGAAACAAACCGAGTTAGAAAAAAGGAAATGACTGAAAGGATTGTAGTCTAGTCAGAACATAACAGCTTTTGATAGCAAAGTGAAATCCGTGTAATAGCATTGTGGAACAATATCACAATATGAGTTTACCCTGCCAAACCTTTCATGCTTGTGTATCCAGCGCACTGTCCTTTTCAGCAGAAGACAAAACAGGGAAGTGACAGATAGGACACATTTCCCTCCTTTTCAAAATGCATAAATGATTATGAGAGGATGTGATATTATTGTAGCACCAGTTATTTGCATCTCACTGCGGAGAAATGAACTCATTTCATGGTCTGCTGGGTGGTTCGTGGGGGAGCACAAATAAGTGAGAATTGCCACTTGCCCTGCGTTTGGATGGTTGGGGCACCGAGTAGCACTGAGATGAGCAAGCTGCAGAAATGTGAAAATCAGGCCTCGATAATGCCCGGCTGCAGTGCACATCACTGATAAAACATTTGCATATTGCTTTTCCTTCCCATCCACAAAAATAAGATGGATCATTTCCTGAGCCTTTTAGCCCAGAGGAGGTAGAGATTGGAAGGATCTCTCCAATTACTGATGTCAGTCTCAACCTTATGCTCTGAGTTCAGAGTTGTGAATTCATCCAAGACTCCTGCAATCTAATAAGGCAAGGTCATTTTCAGTTGCTACTTTTAGCATTCATCTTCAATAAATCATTACCATATTATTTCAGATGATGTTATAATTACTGCAGCCAAATGAGGCCATGTGGAAGCAGAGATATCACGCAAGATTTACATTTTGATCCGAATAGAATTTTGCCATGTTTAATTAATAGTATTTATATCTTATTATATTCCATGGTTTCAGTGGCTAAATAATACTAAACTAGATGCTTGATGAACTCCTGGTAGTTTGGGTTTCTGGTTTTTCAACTGTTTTCCATTTTTCAAGGGATGATTTTAACTAGAGTATAAACTGGCAAAGGGTCTTAACCGCTGGTTTGCTGCTTTGGTTCTAGTTCTGCTTGTTCTGTTTAATAACATTTGCCCAGAATGTAGTAATCTAGAAAAGGGTCTCTTGTTAAGGAACATCCGGATCCCATCTTTTCTGTATACTTATGACATAGTTGTGTCAGGGACTTTAGACCTTAACATTCACAGCTTGAAGGAATCAAGGAATCAAGGAATTTTATTTATCATCACATCACATGTGGTACATGAGGTGGGACGAAATTTTAATCCCACGGTCCAGTTTACACCCTGAGAGCAATTTTAAAATAGCTACAAGATAAGAATAACATAATAAAATATAAAGAAATATAACAGAATAGGATTTTGACAAAACAAAATCTACAATATGGGACTTCGGACATAGCAGCAATGAAAATTCGGAGTGCAAAATTTGCTGTAGCAGCATGGATGGTTAATAAAGTGACATATTAAAGTGACATTTCAAAGTGTTATATAAAGTGAACAGTGCCGGTTAAATGAGAAAGTTTTTTTTCATTTGTAATTGTCCTTGCGTGTGTTTGAGAGTCTCAAAGCTTCAGGAATGAAGCTGTTTATCAGTCTGGTGGTTTTGAACTTTATGCTCCGCTGTGGGAAGCGGGACAAAAAGTGAGTGTGCTGGGTGGGTGGGATCCTTCATGATGCAGGAGGCCCTTTTCCTACATCTGGAGGTGTAAATGTCTGTGGTGCTGGGGAGGCTGACTTCCTTATTGTGGAGAATCAGAAAATCAAATGACCTCATCTATTTGCTGGAAGACTGGAAGTTAGAGCTAACCTCCAGTGAACCAACATGGTCATAGAAAATCGAAGCGTTACCTGAGAGAATTGGTGAGGCCTTTTTGCTCTGTCAGCCAACATTAATGCAAAGATGAGAGGCTAGAATTTTCGTACTTCAGGTGCATAAAGTTACAGGCAACTGACACAGAATTCCGCGTTAGGGCTCATGTCTTTGGCAGACATAGGAAGAATGATGTTGGTCACAAAGAGAACAGCTGTGCCTTGATCCATTAATTAATTAATTAAATTATTTATATTTGTCATTCTGAACATGGTGGATAACAGATTTTTTAATTGCATGTTTTCTTTTGATTTTTTTTATCATATTTTGCACCAAATCTCGATATCAATGTGTTTACAATAATAATTCCCGAAAAGTAGCGTGTATTACTTTGGAACAAATTCAGACCACTGGATTGATTTATAGGTGACCTATCAATGCTATTGTGACCATGGTTCTCAGTTTGACAAAGTTAGAGCACTCCTTCTAGATAAGGTTCCTAAGGAGGATGCATGGATGGATGGATGGATTGACTGAACTCTGTTTGTGCAAAGTTAAATGTATAAACCTCTTTTTGCAAAATAAACTAATGGAAAGAAGAACGTCAACGTGATGCCTCAAGTATTTTGCAGTTGGTGTTAGTCCTAGTAAACATGAGCCAGTTCATAAAAACAATATATAAATAGAACATAAATAGACATTAAAAATATTTAAGATATTTATTATATAATTGTTAAGAATATTAAAATTAATTTAAGAACATTAGGAATTCTTTATTTCTTTATATTTTATTTGGTTTAAAAAACTTGTAAATGTGTGTTTTAGTAATGTAAAGCAATTAAAACGGTTGCATGTAAGACATACAAAACTCTTATTGTAAAGGGTCGCATTGCTGCTTAGCCCGTGACTGTTTTCCAGCCAACCGTGTTGCCTTGTTTTGGCGCTAAAAGTAGCGGAGAAGAAGAAGCAGAGAAGGAGATGCGGATTAGCTTTGGAGCTAAGAGAACAAACAGAGAGAACCAAGCATACCACCTGGTTAAAGATATTTTTCCTTGCATACAGAAATTTTTCTACTTCTGTTTTTTTTTCGTCGACTGCGGAAGATTTTCTGTAAACCTTCTGCTGGGCACTGGACCGGGAAAATCCGAATGAGCAGGCCGATCCATTGGATGACCAAAAAACAAGATGGCGACCCTCAACCCAGAGAGCCATCGAACTAGACCAGCATTCTGATTGGACATTGTTCACTGTTAGGGCTGGTAAGATCTACCCCTGCTTCACTGTTGAAACAGCAGCTGGCTACACAGAGAATTGGGATTTACCCTCCAGGAACAGTTAAAACACAAAGACATCAAATTTAGAAGTTTATTTAAACGTTGCTAGACCGTATGTATTTTTTTCTGTATTTTTTATATTTCTTTTTTATGATTCAATGCTGTCAAGTGTTGGATGAAATTTTATTTTTTATTTTTAGTAAGTATTCGGTTAGGACAAATACAATTTCAAATATATTACAAAATTTTTCCCTTTTAACCCCTTGAACAACCCGGCCATGATCTCTTTGTAGTTGTAGAATATTTTTCCTCAAATGGGCAGTTTTCCCATTCCAGATGAAGGACGATATCAATTTATCTAAATTTGAAAAAAAAAATTAGTTAGAAAAATGGGAACCGTCTAGAATATATATAAGAATTTGGGTATAATATCCATCTTTATAATGTTTATTCTGCCTCCTAAGTACAAGGGTAATGTTTTTGAACGCTCAAGGTCATGTTCCATACGATCTAGTAATGGAATGAAAATACTTTTAAACATGTCCTTAAATTTTTTTGTAATCCAAATTTAAATTTGTTTTACTTAATTTAAAAGGAATTGAACTTAACATAGATTGTGAGGTTGCTGAATTTATGGGCATTAGTTTACTTTTTTGCATGTTTACCTTGAAGCCTGATACAATCCCAAAACCATCCAGCAGCTCAGTTAAACGTGGTATACTCTGAAGTGGGTCAGAGAATATACAAAAGAGAGTCGTCAGCATACATAGACACTTTATGTTCAGAGTCTACTCTCCGAATGCCTTTAATCAGTTTATTATTTCGTATTGCAATTGCTAAAGGTGCGATAACAAGTGAAAACAACAAAGGGGACAGAGGGCACCCTTGCCTTCTCCCTTGTTCCAGCTTGAAATAGGATATGTTGTTATTAGTACGGACTGCTGCAACCGGAGAGGTGTGCAAGGTGCGTTTCCATGACAGAAACCTTGGGCGAACACCAAATTTTTTGGAAGTATAAAATAGATAATCCCACTCCACCCGATCAAACGCTTTTTTTGGAATGAGTAGAGGTTTTTAAACTTTTTCGAGACGGTCTTCAAGCATCTTGGCAAATATTTTGCTATCTACATTCAACAATGAAATAGGCCTATACAAGCTACATTCTAATTTGTTTTTATCTTTTTTGTGAATTAGGGATATGACAGCCTGTCGCATTGTTTCTGGGAGCAAACCCGAAATGGAGGATTGCTCATAAACAGAGATTAAAATAGGGGTTAGGTCATTTGTAAATACCTTGAAAAATTCACTTGGAAACCCATCGGATCCTGCTGATTTTCCGTTTTTGCATGGATACAATTGCTTTAGAAAACTCCTCTTTAGAGAAAGATCTTTCCAACATTAGAAAATTCCTCACAGATAGATGGTAGACTGATCTTACTAAAAAAATTGTGAAAAAGTGTTTCATTTCTAACAGACTCGGAGGTAGACAACTGTGCGTAATACTCTTTAAATCTGGAATTAATCTTCGGACGATCAATGATGTTAACTCCATGTTCACCGTTAATTGAAAGAATGGCTTGATCAGCATGTTGTTGACATAATTGGTGTGCCAACATTATTCCTATTTTTTCACCATGTTCATATGTTTTGTGTCGACATTTATTCAAGATGTTTTTCTGTTTGTTTTGTTGTCAATAGAGTAAATTCGGTTTGAAGAACTAGGTGTTGTTTGAACAGATCATCTGATGGAGAGTTGATTAACATTTCATAAACTTTCAAAATGTCTGCTTCGATCGTCTTAACTTTCTCATTTTGAGTTTTTCTAATTCTGTAAAATATAATTTGACCTCTGAGATAGGCTTTTAATGATTCCCAAATTAACCCAGAGGATATTCCAGGGGTATTATTTCTTAATACATATTATTTTATTTCTTTCAAAATAATATAAAATCTTTGTCAGAAAGCAAAACGGTTTTAATCCTCCATGGCCGGTATCTGTTACTTTAGACTATTATTTGTAAGGTCATAAGTAGTGGTGCATGATATGAGATAACTATTTCCTAATATTCACATTTGTTAACTAATGGAAGTAAGGTGCTATCAAGGAAAAAGTAATCCATTTGTTAAAAGGTTTTATGAACTGGTGAGTAAAATAAGTAACCTCTACGATTGGGGTTCCGGAATCTCCAAACATCACTCATACCATATGTTTTAACAAACTGATTAATTACTTGGATTGAGCAAGTTGGTGGTGCAGTTTTGGGTAAGTTTTTCGATCCATCTGAGATAGCGCACAGTTAATATCACCTCAGAGAATGAGACGGTGTGTATCACTATTTGGTATTTTGGAAAAAATGCTAGTAAAGTGCTAGTAAAAAGCATACTTCCAGTTAAAATTAAAATAAATAAAAACGTAATTGCTTACTGTTTCCTAAAATAATAACTTTTTTAGGAAAAGTTATTATTATCTTTGCAAACATATATGTTTGCAAGCATATCAAGGCAAGGCAAGGCAAGGCAAATTTATTTGTGTAGCACATTTTCGTGTGCAATTCTAAGTGCTTTACATAGGAAAAAAAGATCAGAAAATGAAACAATAAAATCAGCTTTAAATTTAAAAGAAATAAAATTAAAATAAAGGTAAAATAATAATAATAGTAATAATATTCTCAGTTGCTATATGCACAGTTAAACAACGTCAGAGTTGAAACCTGTCTCACCTCTTCAGGAAGACTGTTCCAGATTTCAGGAGCATAAAACTGGAATGAAGTCTCCCCTTGTTTGGTCCTGACTCTGGGCATCAGCAGGAGGCCACTACTTGAGGTTCTCAGAGTCCTGGCTGGTTCATATGGCTTAACATGTCAGATATGTACTTTGGGGCTAAACCATGAAGAGATTTGTACACAAGCAAGGCTGTTTTAATGTCTATTCTTTGAGTGACAGGAAGCCAGTGCAGAGACTTGAGCACTGGACTAATGTGGTCATATTTCCTGGTTTTGGTCAGAACTCGAGCAGCAGCATTCTGGATGTTCTGAAGCTGTCTTAAGGCCCATTTAGAAAGCCCAGTGAGCAGGCCGTTACAGTAGTCTAACCTGCTAGAGATAAAAGCATTGATAAGTCTTTCTAGGTCTGGTTTAGAGACTATTCCTCTAATTCTGGCAATTTTTTTTAAGATGGTAAAAGGCTGCTGATGTTACTGATTTAATGTGGCTGTTGAAATTCAGGTCAGAATCGAGTATTACCCCAAGATTTTTGACCTGATGTTTAGGTTCCAGAGAGAGCGTCAGAAGGTAACTGATGACTCTTTCTCTTTGTTTCTGTGGGCCACAGACAATGATTTCAGTTTTGTCTGAGTTTAACTGGAGGAAGTAGTTCTGCATCCACAGACTGATCTGTTCAATACAGTGACACAATAAATCAACAGGCCCATGTTCTCCTGCTGTCAGCGACACGTAGATCTGAGTGTCATCAGCATAGTTGTGGTAAGACACATCATGGCTGCGTATTAGCTGGCCCAATGGAAGCATGCACAGATTGAATAAAAGGGGTCCCAGGATCGACCCCTGGGGAACCCCACAGGTTACACCCATTCGGTCGGAGACGCAGTTCCCAATTTGAACAAAGTAACACCTGTCCTCAACGTAGGACTTGAACCGGATGTCATTTGTCACCTTGATCTGAGCTGTCTCAGTGATGTGGTGGGGCCTAAAGCCTGACTGGAAATCATCAAACACATTTTTAGACAGGAGAAAGTCACTCAAATTTTTCCAGCACTTTTTCTAAGAATGGCAGGTTTGATATGGGCCGGTAGTTGTTCAGTACTGTGGCATCCAGACTGCTCTTCTTTAGGAGAGGCTTAATAACAGCAGTTTTCAAGGCCTTTGGGAATATTCCAGTCTGAAGTGAGATATTGACTAACTGAGCGAGTTGTGGAAGCAAACTGCTCAGCACAGACTTTAGGAATCTAGTGGGTAACTC
>JAVLVB010000486.1:174926-206554 GCA_032876305.1 Orestias chungarensis | reverse complement strand
CTATTAGAGTTTAGTTTTATGAGGAAATGTTTTGTTTGGATACTGAAAATTTCAAATACACTCCTTGATTTACGAGGACATTGGCATTGTCCCTGTAATGCACCTAGGTCCCTGTAATGTAAGTACGTATTCAGGTCAAAAGGCAGGCTAAACCACATGAACGCACACACACACACACACACACACACACACACACACAGATAGAGTAATCTTTGTAGTTTCAAAATGAAAGGAAATTCACTCAGACTTCCATGCAGTCCAAAATTTGAATATCTGACTTTTGTTTATCTGTGAAAAGCCAATAGAGTTTGAACTGGTATATTTGTTTGTACTTAAAGCCATGAGTACAGCATATAATTTACATTGGAATTTTCCTTTTGGTATTTAAGGCCCTAAATTATCCTCCATCGTACAACAGAAATCTGATTGATCCATATCGTCCTAACTGAGCTCTGAATGCTTCAGTCATCAGGTTCCTCTCTTGTAGAATTAGATACTAGCTTTAGTTTACTTTTAAGACTAGGCGTAAAAAAGTTCAATTCAATTAAGCTTGTGTTTTTCACTCAATGCTATTAAATTTTCAGTTGTGTTCAGTTGGCAAACTGGCCCCTCGCACCAAGCCTGTTCTTTGGTTCTGCTGGAGGTTTTGTCCCGGTTTAAGCTTGGTTTTCCCTTTCAACCGTCTACATTCATGCTCAGTATGAAGATTGCAATTTTTTAACCTCATTGCAATGATAAAACATATTTCTTCCAGTGTTTGATTACTAGAAAAAATACGGTGCATGTATGATTAGATTTAAATCACATGTTGTGAATTTGTGCTGTTCAAACACACTGAAATTAAATTAAGTTCGACGGAAATTTGATGTTACCCGATCCTCTCCATGCCATCTCACTGACCTTCATCGGCACTGATTGAAAGAATAGACAGAAGTTTTACTCTATAGTTATTGAAGGCTAGTAGAGAAAAAAACTCCCACCATTCTCCGTGTGTGCATTTAATCTGTACCCTGCTGGTAAACTGATTTCTGATGCTGAAAATGGTGAAATACAACCTATTCTCATTCCAATCATTATTTGAACTTAGCCTTTAACTATCTTTATGTTCCTGTTTTTTTTCTTTCTTGGTATTGATTGGAGAGAGGTAATAGAAAAAATGTCCTCCTTGTTTAGTGGATGATGCTCACCATGAAAAATCTCACAAGCTGCCTTTGTCTCATAATTTTTCCCGAGAATGATCACAGATTTGTATGAATTTCTCATTATGACAAATAAAAGTACACTTGATAAAAGAGAATAGGGAAAAAAGGCTTTCTTGTGGATTTGTCTATCTTTGATTATTTTGATACCTCTGTTCATGCAGGAATCTCTTTCTTTTACCCTATGATCAACCCTTTCCCAAATGATTCTGCCATCTTCATTTTTACTTTTTCCTGCTTTCCAACCCCTTTCTACTTTTACTCCCTTCCCTTCTTTCTGTTCTATTCTTCTTACAATAACTGGATGTTGCATGTAAGCCGTCCTACAGCCCCCTGGGAAGCAACTAGGAAATTAGACTTTGGATAAACGTTTCCAAGATGACCAACAGAAAAAAAGCCCTAAAAAATAGCGGGAATACTAATAAAAAGGTAGGTTCAACAATAATATACATTTTATATATACTTTTAAAAAGTTTTTTTGTTTGTTGTTTGTTTTTTTACTTCTAGTTTTAAAACATGTGCTTTGCTCAAAATAATATCAGAACAACTTTCTTTAAATAGTCCAGTAAAAACAACTCTCTGAAGTCCAAGTAGAAAATATCTTTAAACAGCTTGAGGAGCACTGTCCAAAACAAGCACTGCTTATAAAGTCCCTAATAATCATGGCGCTTCCTGGGGGACACATTTAGCAAAGATATTTCATGAAGAAAAAAAATGGTTATTCAAGTTTTTCAAGTATAACCTGACATTGATGGCTTCATCATTGATGACAGACCACCTGAGGTGTTGCTGGTTGGCTTGGATGGAGAAAGAGGTTTCGAGTCCTGGGAGGTGGATGTGGCACTGGTGGGAGGCATCAGCACCTTGGTAACATCCCAGCTGCTCTGTCAGCAAATTTGTTCAAGCAGAGGGCGTGAGAGTTATGTGTCCACAGGGTGCAGCTGGCTGCATCTACCACCTCCAAAAATAGCGAGCGGCAGCTTATTACTTTTTACCAATATGCTTGATGTCCTAGTGTGCTGGTCTAAGCTGTGGTTACAATAGCCAAGTCTGTTAATCAGATCAGAAGCAACAATTAAGAACAATAAAAAAAAAGTATTATACCTAACGTCCAACATGGTGAAATGTAGTTATTGAAAACAACTTACAAAAAGGGAAGGAGGGAAGAGTTTGGGGAGACCTTTAATTTAGGGAAAATAAAAAATTGAGATTACACTTAGTAGTTTCTGAAATAGCAAAAACGAGAAATTAAAATAAACCCTTCCTCCACCTTTAAAAGGTCTTCTTCAGTTGTTTCCCTATGCGTTTACCCCCGAGTACTTATGTGCTCCCAATTTAAAGAATAGCTCAAAAAGGTTTCCGACATCCTCAAACCACTTTAAACTTCCATGGTTGTCCTTTACTGCCACCGGCCTCTCTGCTGTCACATGAATGCCCGAGACTCCCACAGTCTTAAGATGATAATTCTGGACCTAAACCCGAGGATTGACTTACCTAGCATCTGTCCTCCTGGAAACCAGTAAACCATCTTCAGTATTACACGACTATCATAACATCAACACCCTTACTATGCTTAATCATGTCCTTCTTCTTCAAAACCTCTGACCAGTTCCAGGGGGGAGACTTGGAGAGGACCACCATGTAGAAAGTGGAACTTTTGGAAGGTGCGTGCCCCTTTTAGATTTGTTGTTTATCCCATCATTTAAACATAGTGGTGGCAGTATGATAGTCTGGGGCAGCCTTTTTTTCTTCAGGACATGGATGAATTTGCACATTTAATAGAACCAGGACTTCTGCTCTCTGTCTGAAAATTTTAAAGGGGAATGCACTGCTATCAGGAAGCGCACCTTAGTTATGAAACAGGTTAGTGATCTGAAAAACAAACTCTAAATTGGATTATTTTTTATAGGTTGGCCTTATAAAATGCTGGTCTTTAATGATGAGAGTGCCTTAAATTCCTTTACGGTAGCACCAAATTGGAGCTCTATTAAGTTGGTTTTGACTGGTTCTTTTTATAGATATAGTTCATTATTTTTTGTTTAAGCAATATAAAAGCATTTTAAATAGTGTGCAGCTGGAAGGATTGTTATTATTATATATATTTTTTACATTAGGACTATAGTATTCTGAGGGGCGTGTGGGTACCATGTAGTGATTTTACAGCTGGACAGTGATTAGCATCTCAAAAGCTGAAGTGATACATAACCAAGGATTTCCAAATCCCAGAGATAGCAAAAGCAAATGAAGTGGGTTAGCAGTGCTGGCAAACAGCTGGTAAAGTAATTCATGACTTTTTAATTCTGCTTACTGGAAATTGAGCTGTTAGCATGTTGTGGCATTCTTAAGACTATCCTAGTGTTGCGTACACATTTTCAATCACTCTTATAGCTTCTGATCATCTTAGACAACTTTTTGTGTGCTTGCAAAACATTAAAGCAAAAGGTATTGCCCTTAAACTGGACAAGTTGTCATGATCTGTGTTTTTGGTTTGGTTTCAGTTTTCTAGATTAGTCTTGTTTTATTATTATTATCATTATTTATATTATTAGTTATTGTTTTCCTTAGGTTATTTTCTAGTTTGGTTTAGTCTTGAGTTTTGTTCTTTTCTGCGTTCTCTAGTTCCCCCTGCTCTGTCCCTCTTCTCTCTCTTTGTTTTCCCTCATCATTATCACTCACATCTGTTTGTAATCATCCAATCATCATCTCCACCACCCCACCTCCTGCTCCTCACTATTTAAGCCTGGTTAACTCATTCACTCACCGCGGGATCGTCTCTTCTCATCCCGTCTCTCAGCGCCATCTCCTAGTAAGCATTCCCCTCTTGCTCGCTGGGTCTCTGTGCTTTTTTCCTCTCTGTGCTGGTTTTTTCGTCCATCATCATTTCTCCTCAGGTCCCGTCCTTGTATTAACTTTTCTTTTTTGTTTTCTTGTAGTCCCCGGTTTCCCGTGTTTCCTCCCCCATATTTCTCTCCTCTGTTCCCTGGTCCCTGTTTATTTCCTTTATGGTTTTATGTTTCTTTTGTTCTTAGTTTTATTAGTTATTCCTCATAGTTTAGCTCCTTCGTCGCCTCCTGTTTTCTTTGTGTTTATTATTGTTTATTATTTTGTCTGTTAGTTTATTTCCCCTTCCTGTGTTCTTATGCTGGTTTTTTATTTCGATTGTTTTCTTTATTCACGTTTGTAGTCCCCGCGAGCTGATGAACGCCATAATTAAAATGTGTGGATGTGTGCAACTGTTTTAGAACTATGTTGGGGAAATGCCAAATATGTTTTTTCTTGTTAGCTGGCCATAGGCCTATAAAAGAGCCTGTGTCCTGACTTCAACAGGAATTTACACAAATGGGCTAAGATTTGCTCATGATACGGCTGACGTGGGCTGCAGTTTAAAATAAAATAATTGCTGTTCAACTTTAGTCCTGTCTATGCAACCTGTCTTCCCAAAACATTCATGCATTGCAGATAAAAAACAACAACTTCAAAAACAAAATAGATTTAAACTTTTTGGGAAGTACAATCTAAGCAAAAAAAAGAGAAAATTTTCAGAGACTGTCTACCATATTAACTGTTTTTGGGGTATAACCTGACTTTAATGGCTTCAAACGTGATCATGAGACTGTCCTAAAGAAGTAGTTTTCAGTCGGAAACATTTTAAAACAATACATCACAGTAATAAATATTACTATATTTAATACTGTAGGATTATATTACATTCCAGCATTATGACAACAGTCGACATCTCAGCGGTCACTAACCTTAAGGCCGTTACTGTTCAAGGCAGTGCTAAAACCAGTTTAATCGTGAGAGACATTAAAGAGACATCAGATTAAAGATTCATATTAATAAAACTCCAGTCAAAGACAATTACCAGGTTGGAAGTCAGTGGAAAAGAAACAAAAAGCAATATTAAAAGTTAGAGGGGAGATGGATTTTTCCTCTTTGAAGAATTATTCACAAAACTATTTTCTGATATGAAAACAGTTTAAGGGTAAGTTATCCCATGCAACAATTCTCCCCCCGATTGCCCTCTTATCCGTCTCCTTGAGAGATTCACACTTTCGGCTTTCTTCTCCTCTCTGCTTCATTTACTCCCTGTGGTTCACCTGAGATTGATGCTCCTTTCCTCTGATTGTGGTAATTATGTCTGTCCTGCTGCTGCAATACATTATGCACAACACACTCAGAGCATGGAAGAGCCCAAGGCCACATTGCTATTCATTGGCTTCTTGATGCATGCTGGGACATGTTCAAATGTTCACCCTGAACCTACTCAGAGATAACAGACGATAACTGGCTCATACTCGAACCATGTAGGACCATACAGTGCTTGATGCAGTGAGACAAAAACCAAGTTGATAGTTTGACATCTATTTTGTTTCTGTAAAATATCATTTTACATCGCTTTGAGACAGCTTCTCTTTCACCAAAAGCTTCAGTGTATGTTTTGATTGGTAGTTATGTTTTTTCCCTAATATCTCAACAAAGCATACTGTATGGTATAAAAATTTTCCAAAGCAGCAAACTTTAGCTATGTTTACAGCCACAACAAAACTAGGACCAGTGACTCTATTTGGATATATTGAATTATTTACAGAAGTGTAGATTCTAAGATTTTCAATAATGGCAAACACATAGAAATCAATAAAGCACCCTCAAAGATACACAAGAATTCTCCCAAACCCGAGTTGGCAATCCATGGAGTTTTATTATAGATATGCAATGACAGACAGACCGAGGACGCAAAACTTTTATACATCAGGGAGCATTTTAAAGATTTATTGAGGATAACTCTGTGGAATAACATCAAGCCACCAGCGACCGCAACAGGAACCACTGGGGATGGAGAGACAGTTCAGTGAATATGATCGTCAGGTTTCTGGAGTTCTGTTGGCTGGCAGCTGCTCCATGCTACAGGTGTTGCCTATGAGAGAGAGTGGCTCTGCAGTCATTCAGCGCTTGAGTGTTGATGTACCTCGTACTCTCTAACGCTACCTTTGAGCATCCTTCCATGTGAAATTATTTTCTCTTCAAGTTTAGCTCTCAGTGAAAACTTAATTCACGAACCAGACTAGGCGAATACAGAAATTTATCTACAAGAAAACAAACTCAGACAACCATTACCAGACTGCATCTGTTCCTCTACCTCCACCAGACACGTTCACCCGACCTGTCTGCTACTATTTCTTCAGCTTTAGCCTCCTTCTCCACCGTTGGATCCATCATCTCCCGACAACACACCCACAAACTGCCAGATTATAGAACCCCTCATTCCTCCCTGGCGGACCACCACCTGCAAACAAAGTAAGACAGTCTCCTTCACAATAATCCGGGAGACAATAATCCTCAACCCGGACATCCACTTACCTGCCGTCTTCCTCCAGCACTCACAGTTCCCCTCGTTGCTGTTTCCATCTGTTCCTGTCAGAATACATTTCTTCGATCAGTTATTGATTTCAGAATCCTCCAGAGTTAATTCTCTGATCATTGCTATAGTATAGTATACTATACTATAGTATAGTAAATCTTTTACTATATACTTTGTGTGTTTTAAGAAGGGCCTCACGACACCCATGACAGTGATAAGATTATGGAAAACTCAGAACAAAACACACTTACCTTCTAGAGATCTAGGTATAACTGTGAATCTTTTCCTTAAGTTCCTCAACAAGGGCTTTTGACAACAATAATCAGATCTACCTTGGGGTTAAGCTGGTCTCAGTGGTCAGATCCCAAAAACAGGTTTGAAAACTTAATCACACATTGGGGAAACAGATCTGGGGATGAGGCTTGAATTGGTGGAATCAGGGTATGAAAGTAGTGTCGTTGTATAATTTTGGATTGTACCCTATGTGGCCTAAATATTTCTGATTTCTTCATTACTCCAACATAACAGACTTACTAATTTCTTCCAAAAAGGTCAGGTTTGTCAATTGCACAGCATTTTGTCTTGTTGAAAGATTAGCACACCTTAATTTTGTCCCTCTTTTAGGGGAAGACTGCCCCTTCTTGTTCCTTTCCCTCTCTGCTTTCTTTAATTCATGTCAAAAAACACACCAAAAACACGAGGCATTTGCATGTATAATGCAGGAGTTGACCCTGAAGCTTTTTGTGCAGAGACTCATCCTTATGATCTCCTCCCTTGAATTACACTTTCATTTTGCTGCATTGCAGTTTTTGTAAAGATCATTATCAGCACATTTAAAACAATTAATGTATGCATTTATCTCTGGGGCGAGAGCTAGAGGCTTCTAATTACCACCACTTCCATTCTTTTGTTGCAATGTCGGAGGGAAAGAAGCTTGTTAAATTGAAGTTTTAGAGGAATAAACTGCTGGTTAAACAATGCAGCAACTACTAGGGTTTTTAATCTTGCTTAAAAGAAAGTATATTTTCAAGTTGAAATAAATATATTTAAATACACTAAAATATGTTTTTTCACTATCTTACATTATATCAGACCAAACGTTTCCTGTGTAAGGACAATGAAAAATAACAAAAAATATTTCTACTTGGTAAATACCCTCCCGCAGATGGCTGCTGGAGGGTATGAGCGCAGTGGTGAGCTAAAATGTTGTTGTGGACTTGTGCCCGGTTGGATCTGGCACAAAATCTACTGGGTATTGGTGACGTACGCATACGCATGGAGCAACGTCATGACGTAACTTTCCGGCCAGCACCAGTGTGTGGTAAAACAAACTGTTCCCTGTCGGTTCGCACTTGGAACCAGCCGGGAACCGGCTCTAGCACCATCACGGAACCAGCCCTTGGTGGAAAGGGGGTATAAGAGAGCTTAATATTAGACACCTGAGATGTGTCACATCTTGATCCCACTTTGTCCTTTTACTGTTATTTTCACTAAAAAGATCTCCCTCTTATGACTTCAACAGTCAGTCTGCACTCTATAAATGCCACAAGTTGTGGAACCTTGTGCCTATTGTTGTCACACTTTGGAAGCAACATACATTCAATGGTGTCAATCATATTCCGTTGATAGTGTTGGGGCGAGACGCCCTTACCTCAAAATGGCACATAGGATTGCTCTTAATCCATATTATGTCCTCAGTTTGGATTTAGAGCAATCCTATTTAGGACTGTGTTAAACAGGTTTAGATGACCCAAGCCCATTGTGGCAAAAGGTCAACAAGTGGCCATCATGAAATTATAATCACAAATGTGTTTTTTTTTTCATTTATTGCAGCATTTTATTTGATCTCTCATATTCAATACTAAAAAACATGAGATTGGTTTG
Source organism: Orestias chungarensis (assembly GCA_032876305.1). NCBI lineage: Eukaryota > Metazoa > Chordata > Actinopteri > Cyprinodontiformes > Cyprinodontidae > Orestias > Orestias chungarensis. Next base: position 198,109 of record JAVLVB010000486.1, on the reverse strand, counting down.
CAGCTAAATTTATGTGGAGATTACATTTTAAATTCAATCGGAATGATCTGATTTCAAATTTTATTTTATTTCCCTGTTAAATATCTTTAACTGAGTAAAATAATTAAGCCTCTAAAGCAACATTAAGTATTTTCTCAACCTTCATAAAATATTTTCTCAACTTTTGTGATCATACGTCGACTTACAGGTCATTGCATTACACCTCTGTCATGACCTGAAGGGGTCCGTATCGCTTTAATTAATGGTGTTAATTTCCACTGTTATGCTGATGATACACAACTTATTTATCCATAAATCCTAGTAAAATCCAGTCTTTGGTATATTACTTTTAGATGACTTTAAACTTTCTGCTTTTGAACTCTAAAAAGACAGAAGTTATCCATTGACCAGAACCTCTAAAAAAGAAACTGCTTAGTCAACCCCATAAACTGGATATAATCAAAATTGCTTCTTGTAACAATGTAAAGAACCTTTGATCAAGATATTGCTTTTAAGTCCCATATAAATCAGGTCTCTTAGATTTCCTTCTTTCACCTAGGAATATGGCCAAAATTAGAAACATTCTCTCTAGGACTGATGCTGAAAAACTAGTCCATGCATTTGTTTCTTGAAGGCTGTACTATTGTAACTCTTTTATTAGCAGGTATTTCACAAAATGCAGTTAAACGTCTTCAGTTGATCCAAAGGGTGCAGCAAGAGTTCTGATGAAACTTTAAAAAAGTGTTCATATTTCCCCTGTTTTAGCTTTCCTTCATTGGCTCCTTGTCAAACTTAGAAAAGATTTTAAGATTCTTCTTTTGACAATCAAGCTGTATCATACATCCGAGATCTGATTACTCCTTATGTCCCTAACAGAGCACTTCGCACATCAGACTGCAGGTTTACTGGTGGTTCCTAGAATCTCTAAAAGCAGAATGGGAGGCACTTCTTTTAGTGATCAGGCTCTTCTCCTGTGGAACCAGTTTCCAGCATTAGTCTGTGAGACAGACACCCTGTCTAGTTTCAAATCTAAGCTTAAAACCTTCCTGTTTGATAAACCTTATAGTTAGGAAGAGGTAGCGAAGACCGTCTAATCTGGTTGGGCGAAGAACTCAGTCTTGACAGACGGTTCTCCTTTGCTCTACCTTCTTCATGTCTCACTCTATAGGGTTAAGTTATTTAAATTTTTCTATAGTTATGCTGCTATAGGCTTAGACTGCTGGAGAACAATCTGACCACTTCTCTTTCTGCTACTTTCTTCCTTTGTACAATCTATTTTAGTTACCGTTATTTCAACCTTGTTAACCTTTTGTTTTCTCTTAGTGTTCTTCTCTCCATAGTGAACACACCTGGTCTGGCATTCTGATAGCTGAGGTTCTTGGATGAGAACATGGGCTTAGATGCTGCCAGTGACGCTTAACGACTGCAGCTATAAACTCTCTTTTTTTCAGTATCCTCTGCATCTATTTAAGGTTTCTCTCTCTTCAACCTCCCAGTCAGTGGTAGCAGAGAGTTGCTTGTACTCAACCAGGTTCTGCTGTATGTTTCTTTATGTTAAAGAGGATTTTTTTGTCTCCACTGTCGCTACATGCATGCTCATTATGAGAGACTAGCTTAAAGTCAATAAAAACACTAGCCATTGTTTCGGTCGGCTGAATCCGGAGGAGTGAAAGCTGCAAGTCAAAGACTCGATGCAACCTGCTGGTGATCCTTAGATTGGAAACTTTTTGAAACAGGAAGAATCTATTATTTTAATTGAGTTTATTGAAAAGTGCCTTCAGAGGAAATTGGTTGTAAACTGGCGTAATATAAATAAACTGATTCTTGATGTTTTAACCGGCACAAAGCAACTTTGAGAAAAGTGGCACAAAACAACAACAGATGTGCTGACTGCTTTATGGCATGTGTCACTTTCCATCCATCCATTTTCTGTACACCCTTGTCCCTGGGGTCATGTGGGTCCGCTGGCGCCTATCTCCAGCTTAAGACGGGCGAAAGGCAGGGGTACACGCTGGACAGCTCGCCAGTCCATCACAGGGCAACACAGAGAAACACAACCACCCATACATACACTCACACCTAAGGAAAATTTAGAGTGCCCAATCAGCCTAACAGTCATGTTTTTGGACTGCGGGAGGAAGCCGGAGTACCCGGAGAGGCAAGGCAAGGCAAGTTTATTTGTATAGCACATTTTCGTGTACAAGACAATTCAAAGTGCTTTACATAGGAAAAAAGATCAGAAAATGAAACAATAAAATCAGCTTTAAATTTAAATGAAATAAAATAAAAATACAATAATAATAATAGTAATAATATTCTCAGTTGCTATTTGCACAGTTAAATAAGGCTGTTTTAAGCCTGGATTTAAACAACGGCAGAGTTGAAACCTGTCTCACCTCTTCAGGAAGACTGTTCCGGATTTTAGGAGCATAAAACTGGAATGAAGCCTCCCCTTGTTTGGTCCTGACTCTGGGCATCAGCAGGAGGCCACTGTCTGAGGTTCTCAGAGTCTGGCTGGTTCATATGGCTCTAACATGTAAGATATGTACTTTGGGGCTAAACCATGAAGAGATTTTTACACAAGCAAGGCTGTTTTAAAGTCTATTATTTGAGTGACAGGAAGCCAGTGCAGAGACTTGAGCACTGGACTAATGTGGTCATATTTCCTGGTTTTGGTCAGAACTCGAGCGGCAGCATTCTGGATGTTCTGAAGCTGAGGCCGTTACAGTAGTCTAACCTGCTAGAGATAAAAGCATGGATAAGTCTTTCTAGGTCTGGTTTAGAGACTATTCCTCTGATTCGGGCAATGTTTTTAAGATGGTCAAAGGCTGCTGATGTTACTGATTTAATGTGGCTGTTGAAGTTCAGGTCAGAATCGAGTATTACCCCAAGATTTTTGACCTGATGTTTAGGTTCCAGAAAGAGCGTCAGAAGGTAACTGATGACACTTTCTCTTTGTTTCGGTGGGCCACAGACAATTCTTTTCAATTTTTTCTGAGTTTAACTGGAGGAAGTAGTTCTGCATCCACAGACTGATCTGTTCAATACAGTGACACAATAAATCAACAGGCCCATGTTTTCCTGCTGTCAGCGACACGTAGATCTGAGTGTTATCACCGTAGTTGTGGTAGGACACATCATGGCTGCGTATTAGCTGGCCCAATGGAAGCATGTACAGATTGAATAAAAGGGGTCCCAGGATCGACCCCTGGGGAACCCAACAGGTTACACCCATTCGGTCAGAGACGCAGTTCCCAATTTGAACAAAGTAACACATGTCCTCAAGGTAGGACTTGAACCAGTTTAGAGCCATACCAGTGATTCCCACCCAGTCTTTTAACCTCTGTCTAAAATCACATGGTCACTGTATCAAAGGCGGTGGTCAGGTCCAGCAGAACTAGGACAGAGACTTTTTGCTGCATCTGAGTTTAGGCAAATGTTGTTTGTCACCTTGATAAGAGCTGTCTCAGTGCTGAAGTGGGGCCTAAAGAAAGTCACTCAGCTGTGGTTATACTATTTTTTCCAGCACTTTTCCTAAGAATGGCAGGCTTGATATGGGCTGAGAACCTACACATGCACAGAGAACATGCAAACTCCTTGCAGAAAGACCTAAGACCCCAGGAGGAATTGATCCCAGAGCCTTCTTGCTGCATGGCAACAGTTCTACCCACTGCACCACTGTGCAGCCCTATGTCACTTTCCCCGTTTGTTATTTTCAACATCATCATATGAGATCGTTAAACCAAAATTAGATTCATTACATCATCCCTATTCATCCTTCACACAGCCACTGGAAACAGAAATGTGCTTCAATCCAACTGCAGGCAACCGGAAGATCATGATTTTACGATGCTATGCGCTGGTCCTGATGGGTAATGCAGTCTTGCTTCAGGTAAAACACTTTTGGCTAAAAATTAAGATGCTTCTGGATGGAAAATCCTCTGTATTATACAGGCCCACACACTGTCAGCAAAAAAAAGACTATAAGCCACTATGGGAATAACATGATACATTTTTTCCTCTAATCTTACTTTATCTATCTGCATTTTATTCATGAATAAAAAAGAAGATTAATTTCATCTTTAAAACATGTCCTACACAGAGATGAGGAAGAGGCTGAGAATGTTGTTGCTGTTTAAGGTTGCTTTCTATTTAGTATACGTTAATGCCAGGACCCTGGAAATAGTAGGAAGAGGTCCACTTGCATGTGACTTCGCAAGGTCACAATGTTAACTAGGGGGATGTATCTCTGTGAGGAGTAAAATAACATGCTGACAGTCTTGTGTGACCTCTCAACGCATTAGCTGTCATGAATAATTGGATCAGTCCATGAATAGGCATTAGATAAATATATGCCGTTCAAGCCAATGTAGCAGTGTTGTTAAAGGATGCCACAATACGTGTAAGAATTTTGACAAATATTAGGTAGTACATAAAAAAACATGCAAATAGATGTGGATAAAGCTGTCAACTTACGTGAAAATAGTTTCTATGAGAATATTATTGCAAATGATTCAACTGCCAGATCAGGCAGCTAACATACCTATTGAACACAATATGTTGAACTTTTTTGATAAATATTGGCATCTGACATTATTATTTTTGTGGATATGAATTGCTGTTCTGCATCTTGTATATTTTTTTTTTTCAAATCAAGAATGATTTAACCTTTATAATATTGCAGATGATATATAAGGGCCTCAGGCGTTTCTTAAAGGGATTCGCAATTATTGCGCTGTTGTGTTGGTTCTCAGCCTTCCAATGATGTCAAGCATGAAAATCAAGAGAGCAAAAACTAAATAAATGTTGGAACTCAGAACAAGGTAAGGGAGAAAAAATGCCCTTAAGGTTTAAGAAGAATTGTCAAAAAACCAGATCAGCAAGCTTGGGGTGTTAACAAGGTTTTTAACATTTACATTACTTTGCAAAAGGCCCACCCTACAGCATTTACCATTGTCAACTCCTTTTCATTTTGGGTCATTTCAAGATCATGAATGTCCTCAAGGGATAAAACTACCCATTAACAAATTATTGTAAAGTACATAATAATAAACACTTATACATTTTAAATTACTCGAAACTGTTATTTAAAACACGAGTTGGCACAACAATGTGCATTGGACCCTTTTATCATATTAACTTTTATGTATTCTGTTTCTAAATGAGCTGTGCGATGGACTGGCGACCTGTCCAGGGTGTACGCCTGCCTCTCGCCGCTGGTAAGATGGAGATAGGCGCCAACAGACACCTGTGACCCCACAAGAATAAGCGGGCCGGGTAATGTATATATATATATATATATATATATATATATATATATATATATATTAGGGATGCACCGATACCGATACTGGTATCGGTCCGAAACCAAGCATAATTCCTCTTTTCGTACTCATGAAATTGCCACCGATACCAAGACTTCGACATCAACCGCGGCGCTACTATTGGGCCTGTGTGGGCCTTATGGCGTGATCTCTGTGCCACCAGGTCCACGAGCACAGAGCCGCCTGTAGGAACAACAGTTTATCAGACAAACCCCTGACAAGCGCGCCTGAGATTCACATTATATATATATATATATATATATATATATATATATATATACACATAATATGCAATTTAAAATGAATATATTTTCAAACCAGAAGGTTATTATAGGAATAAGAAAGGAAGATAAATAAGTTCTTACAGTATTTAAATCTTTTTATTCTTTTGTGGTAATAAGCTGTTATTGCTTTTTCCCCCTCTCTCTTTCTGTTTACGTCTCTCACTCTTAGGGATTCTGCATTCAATAATTGCTCTCCCTCCTCTCTGTGTGTGTTTGGGAAAAACACTAAAACAGATTTTACTCTTGCTTTAATGGCTGCTTAAACTCCTTTGTGGCCACAGTCAAACATTGTTGTCTGGTGTCTGAAAAGCCCCACAGCACAGAGCACTTTCATTACTTCCAACACTGCTAAGTAACGAGACAGCTCTCACAAGCTGACAGATTCATCAATTTAATAATCAACTACCAAAGGATTAATTGGCATAAATTCTGATTATTAATTTGTCAGTTAAGTCTGAGGGAAATATCACACCAGCTTACCGCTTAAAGTTTTTTTTCCAAGTTTTTTTTTTTTTTTTTACAATAAGTGATACTGCTCTATTGGGCGTTTAAAGACAAGATAAAATACATTTGAAACATACTATTTTAATATTAAAATAACTTATTAATAAACAGTTATTATTCAAAAAAATTATAGCGAGTAGTGCAATTTTTAAAAATACATTTCTAAAACCTTCTCGATATTCACAAGTTTCTATCCTTTTTCCAAAAGCATTTTACAGTATTAAAATTAAATTTTTGGTCTAACATTTTTGTTTTCATAGACTTTTAGAAGCTTTTCACAATAGTGTGCTGGAATTTTGACCCATTTCTCTTGAAAGAACAGGTAGAACTGCTGTGACTTTGTAGACTTGCTTATTAAGACAGGCATTTTCAGTTTGATGACTAATTGCATCTCTAAGATCAGGTCTTTATAACGGACGCTCTAAAACAGTGTTTGGGGGACTAAGATGATACAGAGTTTGTTTTCCTGGAGCCTCTTTGTAATTAATTTGAGGTTATCAGGGTGCCTTAGTCCATCTGTAAAACAATTTTTGTATGCAACGCTTTAACTTCCTGGTATGTTGAGGTGTTGCTTTAAATCTCCTAAAAGTACCATTTAGTGAAGCACACTTAGCCCTACTACAGCAAAATAATCTAATAACATTATTCTGCCACCCCCGTACTTAACAATTGGGATGATCATCGCAGGCTTTCGTGCTTCCTGCATTTTTCTATAAATGTAGTGATGGTCACTCCGCCCAAACACTTCAGTTTAAGTTTCATCATGCCACAGGATATGTCTTCAATTTTAAGTTATTTGTCTCCAAGTGAATAGGCATGACTGCATGTTTCATCCCATTTAACAAGGTTTTAAACTTACCAGTTGAAGGTTTCATCATCTAGGCTTTTGACAGACTTAAAACAAAAAAACTTTTATGTATAGATGGGTAATAAATAGTTTATAGATATGTTATCAAATAATTGTAAACACTTTATGAATCAAAAGTGTTTATAATGTTTATAAATAATTATAATATATAATATTGTACTTCATCACTGCATTATAAACATCTACAAACATCAAAGGGAATTCTTCCTCTGGGGAGTCATTAATACCCTTTTAATTGTGGATATTTATAATGCATTGCTGAATTATATTAATATAATTTCATTTCATTTACAAGTGCTTATTGTGAAAACAATATTTTAAATAAGCTAATAAGCTTTGTAGCTATTTGAATTATTAGGGTTGACTTTTAACAGAATCGAGTCAGGCAGAAATGTCAAAACAATTTTGATAGTAGTCAACCAAAAAACAAAGCTTTGTCTGATCTTGGCTGTTCGTCAATAACAGTGTCAGGGTTGAGGGGTGTTCTTCTGTTTGTATGCTCCTGCTCCTCCTATAGGTTGTCCATGCAGGCCGCCCAAGCTACCCCCAGACTGGAGCCTTCCTGGCACCTGTGCTGTTGCTACATATCTGGTCTCACTTTGGTCTCTGCTCCATCTCTCGATCTGCCTGCTCCAACGCCTCAGGATTTCCATCTGCTCCTGCCTCTGAACAACCATTCTCCATCGGACCATTCAGACTCCCTCAGCCCGTTCACCTGTTGTTCCTCTTCCATTTCCAAGTAAGACCAACTCCGTTAAGATTATCCTGTGTTCAATCCATCAACTCATCTGTTTTGGGCCCTCCTTCCAGTGCTCCTGGTTTCCCACATATTTATCTGATTCCTGTTCTGCCGAGAGTTTGCTATGTATGTGGGTAAAACAGCTAAAAACTATTATGACATGTATGAAGATAATGAAAAATCAGTGGACTTATTTAAATAGGAATATGTAGTATCTTAAGTTCACCTTTTGTAATATTACCATAAGATTAGTGCATCCAGGTTTCTGTCACTTTTAGCTGATTTGTTGTGGGCTTTTTTAGCAATAGTGTAAAACTTCAAAAACTCACTGCAATTATAGAACATATTTCTGAGGGATAAGGCTTTAAACAATGAAACCTGCAAAAAAATAAAAATAAAGATAGAAAGAAACTGTCATGAACTGCAGACCAAAATGCAGATTTCTATTAGTACAGTCTATGACCCTAATGCACACAAGAACTAACCTTTTGTGCCCCTTGTCCGCAGAGAAAAGGACTTTTCAGTTGGACAGCAAAAACACTGACATATTAGCCCTAACTTCCAAATTGACCTATAAACTGCAAATAAAACTGGGTGCTAATCACACAAATTGACAATCTTGTAGTGTTTCTTAAAACTTTTTAAGTGCTGATTTGATTATTTTCGTCACTGTGAAGTGTGTTAAAGCACAAACTTACCAGTCAGGAAGTTTGCTTTTTGGTATGGGGATTGTAACATTTAGGTTTAGGGCCAAAAGCTAGTTAAAGGAAAGCAACGTAAAAGCAAAGATACCCTTGGTTTTATCATTGACAATTGAAAAATATACATATACTTTCTATCACCCCTTGGAATTGTCCTGACTTTTTTCCTCTATAGGTTGGGTTGCATAAACTTTTGAGTGCAGTGGATGTATAAAGGAGACCTGGGAAAATGGTTTTAGCTGATGTGTGTGAAATCATGTTTTCCTGTCATGAAGAAACTCTTTTCCTCTCATTCACCACCACCTTAATGTCTCAATTTCATGGTCATTTACCTCAGCTCATGTGCACCCGGTGAGTCATTAGAGCAGAGTTACAATCAAGTTATCCATGGTGAGGTGGACCTAAATTTGCAGACACATTGTTAAGGCAAAAAGTAATAGCAGTGATTAGCAGCTTGCAGCAAGAAGGAAAGCAAATAAACCAGATAAAAACTGTGATACACAAACCACAAACTATGTCCTTTTCTAACTTGTGGTGCTTGAACAGTCGAAATGGTTTCTCTTTACACTCTTTACAGGGCCAGTCATTTATTTATGGGTGTTTAGATAGGCCCAGCTGCTTCCCTGGTTGAAGATGATTTTTTATTGTCACTTTCATTCCCTCAGGCTGGTAGGAGAGACAAATGAAAGAACTGAGAAGCTGTGTTCAGAAGACCTGTGCCTGAAAAGTGGATACTCAGCATGTTTTTGCATAACAGATGAGAAACCGGGACTGAGTGTTCCCTTGTTCCCTGGAAATCTGTTAGTGTTCTGCACATGCTACCATAGTATAACTTAGCATTGATTGGGGACAAAAATGCTAGTTTAGGAAAGAATCTCTGGTAAGATTGCTAAGCCTGTTGGGGGAAGATATTACCATAAAATTAGCATAAAAGATCTGTGTTACGCTTTCAGTGGTTTTGATTTTACGCTCTTTCGGCCCTGTTGAGTAACATGACGACTGCTGTGTGTACAAATTAGATTTAAAGATGTTTCTATACTTACTATAATTGATCAATTTTCATAAAGTAAAATTGATTCTCTCTAACTAAGTGGTTTACTTGAAACAAAACTGAAAAGCAAGCTGTGTTGATTTATGAACTATTTTTTTGTGGCTATTCACTGGAACTTTTAAACCAATAACTTTTTTGTGTTAATTACATCATAAACGAATAGCTTTAAATAAATACTTTAGGAAAAGGAAATCTCACTAAATTAACAGATATAATAAACCAAATAGTTAAAGTTAGCATTCTGCGTGAACATAAATGTTTGTTTGAGGGAGGAGTGAGTATGTTATTTTTATCCCAAGCAACTTACAATGCAGATAAAACATTATGGTAAGCATCAACCTAACAATAAGCAACACAGAAGGAAATCACTAGTCAGAGTCTGTTAGAGGCAACAGTGGTGGCAGGGATACAAGGTAAAGGTTAGGGTTGAGGAGGCACTCTGGAAGAGGTGGGTCTTCAGGAGTTTCTTGAAGAGATTCAGGAATGTCGCTGTTCTCGTAGCAGAATGTAGGTTATTCCACCTTCGTGAAAAAAGTCTGGACTGCCTTGACTGTGGTGTAGGCACTATTAGACAGCAATCCATTATGACCGGACTGACAGAGTTGCTTTATAAGATTTTGCAAGAGTTATTAAGTAGATAGAACCTGTATCCTTAAGCACTTTACAGGAAAACATCAGTGACATAAATTCGACGTGGGAAGCTAGGGGTTGCCAGTGGAGCTCTATGAAAAGAGGACTGATATGGGATATTTTTATTCTGATTGAATACCACATGTGCTGCCATGTTTTTGATAATTTCTACAGGTTTTACAATAAGATAACCATAGGGTGCACAAGAAGCTGGTGGCATGTTGAGGTAGATACTAATGGGTCTTCTTATGTACAGAAATGTGAAGTGAAATGAATGAGCAACAGATCTTCAAAGGTCCCCCTGATTATCAATAATGACATCCGAGTTTTCTAGCAACTTTTAATGGATATATTCTGGATGGAAAGAGTTTGGATGTAAATATTGTGAAGTATAGTTGATTTGACTGAAAAGACAAGCTGTTTAAGCTTTAGTTGGAGATGATAGGCTTTCATCCATTTTGATGTCAGTGATTGAAGATTATTAAGGTTGTGGTGCCGTTTGATTGTTTTAAACCTTCTATGTAAGCCAGTCACAAATGGAATGGGATATATAAAAAAGAAAGATGGTTAGCAACAGGTTTGACCACGATATGGTATTCAACAGATATGATTTTAGTGAGGAGGTTTAGAAAAGAATTGCAACAGAGGACACAAAATGCTCTTTTGGTGCAGTGACACAATATGCTGAAAAATAATTGTTTTGTATTTAGTAAAAAAGATATCTCCCCAAACTGCATAGAAAATCTAAAAAAGTTCTTTGTCTGACTGAACCATTTCTAGGTTGTAGATGGCATTTCCGCCTCTTAAATACCAGAATAACATTTATTTTTAAAAAGAACTTGGGAACCACTTTACCATAAATTCTTCTTTATCTTTGAACAGAATATCATGCTGTTTAATATGTAGGATCCATTGGATGGTAATGATTGATTTGAAATTACTTTACTTGTAAAGTGATGGATATTGCATGTTGTGAGTTGGATTTATGTGCTAAAATGTTGTCTCCTTTGTTTGTGGCTTTTAACAAAGTTTTGTGAATAAGAACTTGCCTGAATAAATACAAATGTGCTTGGATTTAATGTCAGCCAGTGAGTAACAAAGGTAAAGTTGTTTTTATGGTTTAAATAAATATGCTTGAACTGTGTTTGCTTATAGGTTAAGCAGAGAAGCTGTGGATCAAATTACAGTCAGTTTTCATGAGAACTCCAAGCTTCGTAAAATATTATGAAATGCGTAAAACCACAGTTTTACAATAATAGGCTAGAGCTCCTTGTTAGTGTGCACCAGAGATTATAATAAGGGGTAAAAAAATGACCTGCAGATGTACTTTCTGCTGTCATTTTTCAGACGGTATTTTCAGCCAGTTCCATCTACCACAGTTTTCTGAAACATTGCACCATTCCTTATTAGCGTCGTTTCACATTGCTAATCCCATAGCTAACAACCCAGAAGAATAGCAAGGACTGAATTGTAAGATACTTTATTATCCCACAGTGGGAAGATTCAGGTGTCACATTGGCAAGTTATATTCACCCAAATGCGAAAAAATATATAAAACTAAGCAATAAAGGATTTTATGATAAACTACAAGAGGTGAGGTTTAAAAAATATAGCATTCTAAATACACATATAGATAATAAATACATAAAAAATTATATGTGCATAAGAAAATCTACAACAAATGGAACAGTTACACTTAAAAAATATATATATAGCTTATTTGTCTGGACAGCCAATTGCAACAAAATTTACCTTTGTTACATAATATCACTCAGATGATGAGTATATTAGTTTGTGAAAGTGAAGTTCAGCTAAAGTAAAAACATATGTACTAGTAAGATTTTTTAAAGATTTTAAAAAAAATTGTTTTTCTTTATTACAAGATTTTTCCTAAGTTTTATTCATCATTTGTATATATTTTCAGATCTGAACAATTTACTTCCTTCCCTGTTGCTTCTGTTAATCTTGTCTCCTTCCTAGTTTGTGTAAAGATATTTTTTTATGTTGGGTTATGTCGTCTCTTCAGGATTTATTTTAGTTTCTCTTTCCATTTATGTTGTGTTTCCGTTTTATTCTCATTTGCCGTCTCAGTCAGTTATGAATCATATCCTATTATTTCCTGTAAAATATTTTCTGGTCTTTATGTTTGCCATGTATTTTTCCCTGGACTTTGGTCTATTCAGGTTTTAGTTTTTTCTTCCTTTTAAGTAAATGTTTTTAATATTTTGGGATTTGCACTATACCAAGACTTTCTCTTCCGTCATGTGCTATAAGATGACATTAAAAACTGAAGTTCATTTAATAAATCAATTATTATTTTCTCTTTGTTACAAACTGTTGTTTATTGATGAAAAGATTTGTAATTACAGCAAAAGTTTGTATTTGCTTTTGTCAGATTCCTTGGGTGTGTTTTTTTCACGTTCAACATGTTTTTGTTATATTTTCTACATTTCCTTGGGTTGAACTTTTCAACCTATTGTCAACCATAGTTTAGCATCTCATAGAAAAAGTTTAGAACATCTTAAAAAACTGCATTAGTATCGCAATCAAATTTGATGTTCAAAATCTTTTTTTTGTGTGTTCTTTTATAGGAAGACAAAACAGATGAACAAAAGACTCAATTGTTCACTATCATTTTGATTTTCAAATTAGTTTTAAAGGTGGCGATTTACTTATCAAACTTACTTCAATAAAGTGGGACAACTTAGTTCGAATTAGTGACTCAATAATAAAAAGTAAACTAGGCGCAACATGCTGTTAATATGTCTTCCTAACAAATGGTTTGTGTGTGAAATTGAGGAGACAGGATCAATTCATCTAAGTGATGAATATAAGACACTTCCTTCGTCTGCATAGCTACACCTGCACCCACAAGAGAAACCCACTGGAAATCTTTGGCTCCATTCTAAGAAAACAGAACATCCTTACAGCACAGACAAAAAGCATTGATCAAACACAAATGCAATGCCTATTTGGTATTTTCCTTCTGTAGTTTTCTGATTTACTTAAATTTTATTTCCTCCTTTCTGACAGATTTTATTTTTCCATACCACAGTTCTCCAGTCACCTGTTTCCCATTTATCATTCACACACCTGCATCTACTTAAATTATCTCTCTCTACAATTTAAACACATTGAAAAGTCGTACCACATGTTTCATTGTGCTTCAACAGCTCTTCTAGTTGGATAATTTAAGATTGTCTTTCTAGGGAGGCAGCTATAAGGGCATGTGCTGTGTCCGTGATTCCTTTGTTTCTGTGTTGTGAAGTATTGCTACGCTAGTACGTATCAACGTCAGTTCCTGTTGTTGCACTGTGCGTCTGTTAGCGTCTGCTGGCGTCTGCTATCGCCGCGCTCTCTCTTAATACTCAGAATTCTCTGTACTGAGAGAATAGCTAGCTAATTCTAAACACACCTTCACGTTAATCACACATTTGTGTTGCTCGACTTGACGTTTTTAGAAACAGTAATTGTTCTAAACGGACCTTTTTTTGTGTAGTGAGCACTAGCTAGCTTAGTTTGCTTAACTTCTAGCGGAGCTATGGATTCTCCCTCTGATTCTCCTCTTTCCTTCTTTGTGTGTCAGATGTTTAGTTATTCCTCTGCCTCCTTTAGAGATAGTGGTACGTGCATTAAATGTAACATTTTTATAGCTTTGGAGGAGAGAGTGTGTGAATTGGAAGCTTCTCTCCGCGCTGTTGAACCCAGAACCCAGCCTAGGGCTCACCACCGACCTGTTAACGTTCAAATCGATTTCCAGAACAGGCGTAAAAAAATCAGACCTCAAATTGCTGGCTAAAGATAATCGTACATAGAGTAAGATTTTTATTCACGCTGGTGGTAACGACACCCGGTTAAGCCAATCGGAGGTCACTTAAATTAGTGTTGGTTCGGTGAGTGAGTTTGCAAAAACAATGTCAGACTCTGTAGTTTTCTCTGATCCCCTGCCTGATCGGACCAGTGACGATATGTTTAGTCGCATGTTGTCATTCAACCGCTGGTTATGTATGTGGTTTCCAGAAAACGGTGTTGGTTACATTGATAATTTGAAAACCTTTTGGGAGAAACCTGGTCTGATCCGGGGAGACGGCATCCATCCCACTTTGGACGGAGCAGGTCTTCTTTCTAGAAATATGGCCGAATTTATTAACTTCCCAAATTACTGACAACCCAGGGTCCAGACCAGGAAGCAGAGTTGTAGTTTAGAACTCCTTTCTGCGGCTTCTCTGTAGAGTTACCTATACATCATCCCATTCAGATGGTGTCCTGCCCAAGGTCAAAATCTAATAGATTAAAGATCAATCTAAAAAGAGCTAATCCTGAAAATCTCATAAAGATAAAAACAACTCAGCTTAAACAAAAATGTACAACTATTAAGTATGGCTTCATCGAACGTCAGATCTCTCTTCTCAAAGTCCTTATTAGTTAATGACTTAATTCTTGATAGTCAAATTGATTTGCTTTGTCTCGCAGAAACCTGGCTGGAGCCAGAGGATTATGTCAGTGTCAACGAATCAACTCCCTCTAATTATTCAAACTTTCACATTCGTCGAAGTACAAGGAGAGGTGGAGGAGTAGGAAGCATTTTTCAATCAGATTTATTAATTAATCCCAGGCCGACTAATAGTTATAGTTCTTTTGAACATTTAACCCTTAGTCTTCCTCATCCAACCTCTAAAAGAATTAAACCCATTCTGTTTGTTATTTTGTATCGTTCGCCAGATCCTTACTCTGAATTTATAGATCAGATCTCAGATTTTTTTATCTGAACTAATGTTAAACACTGATAAAATCATTATAGTGGGAGATTTTAACATTCATGTTGACAGCCTAAATGTAGCCTTTACTGCCATTTTAGACTCAATTGGCTTCACTCAAAAAATCCAAACACCTACCCACTCTCTTGGTCACAGTTTAAACCTGGTACTGACTTATGGCATTCAGTGTGAAAAAGTTATAGTACTGCCTCATAATCCTCTCATTTCTGACCATTTTTTGATAATTTTTTTGTTATTTTTCACTCAGTACTTAAATTCTGAAAGAAAATGTCTTTATAGTAGGTGTCTATCGGACAATGCTGTTACAGCCTTTAAAGAATCCATTACACCATTAACTTCTTCAGTATTTCAGAGAAACGCAGTGGAGGGCAGCAAATAAATTTCACACCCTTCAAAAATTGATGCTTTTGTTCATAGTATTACGTCCTCATTGCATACTACATTAGACAACATAACCCCCATAAAAAGGAAAGTGATTACTCATAGGATGTTAGCCCCCTGGTTTAATTCAGAACTGAAATGTTTTGTTCCAGTTGATCCTTCTGAGCTTTCAAAAATACTTTCTTCATCTAAGCCTTAAACTTTCATGTTGGATCCAATCCCGACAAAATTGTTTAAGGAAGTATTTCCTATTATTGTAACCCCCATTTTGGATATGATTAATTTGTCATTAGTGAATGGCTATGTACTAGAGGCTCTTAAGGTAGCTGTAATAAAAACCCTGCTTAAGAAACCTTCTCTTGATCAAGAAGACCTAATAAATTACAGACCCATATCTAAAACTCCTTTTTTATCTAAAATCCTTGAAAAAATTGTTGCTAATCAACTGAGAGAGCATTTGAGGAATAATGACCTATTTGAAGAATTTCAGTCAGGTTTCAGAGCACATCATAGCACTGAGACAGTTCTCCTTAAAGTCACAAATTATATTCTTATGGCTTCAGACAATGGACTCATGTCTATTCTAGTTCTGTTAGATCTAAGTGCTGGTTTTGACACAGTCAATCATAATATCCTCATAGAAAGGCTCGAACACACTGTGGGGATCAAGGGAACAGCACTAGGCTGGTTTAAATTTTTGTCTGATAGATCCCAGTTTGCTCATCTAAATGACAAATCTTCTCTGCATTGTAAGGTTACTTGTGGAGTACCACAGGGTTCTGTACTTGGCCCAAATCTATTTACTATATACTTGCTCCCTAATAGGCAAAATCATCATGGTGTTAAATTCCACTGTTATGCTGATGATACACAACTCTATTTATCTATAAATCCTGATGGTTCTAGTTAGTGTGGTAGATTACAGGAATGTCTATGTAACATAAAAATGTGGATGACTTTAAACTTTCTGCTCTTGAACTCTGAAAAGACAGAAGTTATCTTTGGACAAGAACCTCTAAAAAAGAAATTGCTTAGTCAGCCACTTGACCTGGATAGCATCAGGTTGGGGTCTGGTGACAATGTAAAGAACTTTGGTGTTATTTTTGATCAGGAAATGTCTTTCAAGTCCCATATAAAACAGGTCTTTAAGATTTCCTTTTTTCACCTTAGGAATATAGCAAAAATTACAAAATATTCGCTATAGGACAGGTGCTGAAAAACTAGTCCATGCACTTGTTACTTCAAAGCTGGACTATTGTAACTCTTTATTAGCAGGAAGTCCACAAAATGCAGTTAAAAGCCTTCAGTTGGTCCAAAAAGCTGCAGCAAGAGTTCTGATGAAATTTAAAAAGAGAGCTCATATCTCTCCAATTTTAGCTTCCCTTTATTGGCTCCCTGTCAAACTTAGAATAGATATCAAGATTCTTCTTTTGACATATAAAGCCCTCACCAATCAAGCTCCATTGTATATCAGAGATCTGATCACTCCTTATGTCCCTAACAGAGCACTTCGCTCTCAGACTGCAGGTTTACTGGTGGTTCCTAGAATCTCTAAATGCACAATGGGAGGCAGATCTTTCAGTTATCAGGCTCCTCTCCTGTGGAACCAGCTTCCAGCTTTAGTCCGTGTGGAAGACACCCTGTCTAGTTTCAAATCTAGACTTAAAACCTTCCTTTTTGATGAAGTTTATAGTTAGGAAAAGGTAGAGAAGACAGCCTAATCCGGTAGGGGAGGAACTCAGTCTTGACAGATGGTTCGCCTTTGCTCTACCTTCTTCATGTCTCACTCTATAGGGTTAGGTTATTTAAGTTTTTTTTTATAAAAGGTTATGCTGCTATAGACTTAGAATTCTGGAGGACAATCTGACCACTTCTCTCTCTGCTACTTTCTTTCTTTGTCCAATCTGCTTAGTCACGGTTATTTCAACCTTGTTGACCTTTTGTTTTTTCTTAGTGTCCTTCTCTCCAAAGTAGCCACACCTGATCTGGCGTTCTGTTAGCTTAGACAGCTTCTTGGATGAGAACATGGCCTGAGATGCTTCCATTGACGCTCTACAACTGCTGTTATAAACTGTTTTCTTTTTTAGTATACTGTGAATCTAATTTAGTTTTCTGTCTCTTCAGACCCCCATTCGGTCGTGGCAGATGGTTGCTTGTACTGAGCCAGGTTCTGCTGGAGGTTTCTTCCTGTTAAAGGGGAGTTTTTCCTCTCCACTGTCACTACATGCATGGTCAGTATGAGGGATTGCTGTAAAGTCAACAACAACACAAGCCAATCTGCTGGGGTTCCTTAGACTGGAAACTTTTTGAAATTGATTTGTTTATGATGCATCTATGATTTTAATTCAGTTTCTTGTAAAGTCCCTTGAGACGACCTCTGTTGTAAATTGGCGCTATATAAATAAACTGATTCTTGATTCTACTTGATTCATCAAGAAGTACCTTAAGCAATAGGTGGATTCCTATGATCGTCTACTAATTTTAAGGCCTTTCTTCCTATTCTTCTCTCTTTGCTGTCTTCTCGGTGTTTCCCCACACAGTTGTTATACCAGCCTCCATATTTGCTTTATTTCGTGGGTTGAGGCACGACAGAATGAAGAGAAGCACTGGCTCCATTCCAAGTATGAGCCTGATGACATATCTCTAAGGCTGAGCATAGCCCCTCCAAGTGAACAGGCTCATTTTTATGAGGGATCCTATTCTTCTTATCTCAACTCATCTGTGAGAACCACAGGTGAGAGTAGAAAAATTGTGGATCAACAGCTTTTCTATTAGGCTCCTTCTGTCCCTATTACAGACTTCAGCCTCAGTATGTCAATGCACCTTGGGTTCTCTCCGGTCGTCAATCACCGACAGCACACCAAGACACTTGATGCACAGAAAAACCTTTTATAAAAAGCCGCTTTCTAAATTGTTCATGGTGAAAACACTGGCTTCAACATATCATGGTTTTTAAATGATTATTCTCCGAAAGGTTAAACACTCTTATTTCATTTTAAACAATGGTAATCGGTTACAATGTTACCAGAACCTTTCCTTTGTTGGGTGTTTTGTGCCAAAAAACTCATTTATACTTCCTTTTACATCAGTCATTACAGAAACTTGATTAGAGGAAAAATATTAACTGAGAATACCTTACAAAGGAGTGTCTGGAATATATGTCTATTAGGTTTACTATGTTTATAATGGACCCCTTTCACCTATTAACCCTCAGGGTTTGTCGTAATATGACATGAATAACTCCATGCTTATCACCATGGAGTTGGAGTTTAAGATGCCATCATTCTGCTGCTTCAGCAATCGCACTGTCATCTTGACAAAGCAGGCAGCTCTGTGAGGATAATATTCTTTGATTTTTCCCGGTGCATTTAACACAATTCAGCCTGATCTGCTTTGTCGGAAACCCCACAAGACTCCAGAAGCCATCAGCAATCGCCTGGATCAATGACTACCGAACCAACAGACCACAGTTTGTCAGACTGAAGGACTGTGTGTTAACCAGGTGATAAGCAGCACAGGAGCATCACGGGGGACTGTACTCTCACCATTCCTTTTCACTTTGTACACTTCAGATTTCCAGTACAAGTCATATTGCTGTCATCTACAAGAGTACTCAGATGACTTTGCAGTTGTCGGGTTTATCAGAGATAGAGAGGATGCTGAGTACAGGAGCTGGTGGAACGCTTTGCGGCATGTGGTGAGAACAATCATCTCATCTTAAATGTCAACAAAACAAAAGAGATGATTGTAGATTTCAGCAGAAGCTGGGTCAGATAAAATCCTATTTCCATCATGGGAGAAGAAGTGGAGATGGTTGAGGAATACAAATACCTCTGTGTTTGTCTGGACAACAGACTGGACTGGAGATGCAACAGTGAAGCCGTCCAAAAAAAGGCACAGAGCTGAATTTACTTCCTCCGAAAGCTAAAATCCTTTAAGGTTTGCAGCAAAATGTTGCAGATCTTCTATAAGTTCGTTGTTGAGAGTTTCATTTCCTCTATCATCATGTGTTTGGGCAGCAGCGCCAGAGCAGGGGACCTAAAAAGGCTCAACAACCTGATAAAATAGGCTGGCCCTGTTCTGGGGATAAATGTGGAATCTCTGGAGTCGATGATGGAAAGAAGGATTTTACATGAAAACAAGAAAATCATAGACAACCCTGAACATCCTCTTCATGAGAATGTTACTGGAAAACAGAGTCTCTTCATTCAGAGGCTTCTTCGGCTAAGTTGCAAAACAGAATGCTACAGAAGATCTTTCCATCACCATCTACAACAACTCCTTAGTTAAATGAGATACTACAACATTTATTTTCCCTTTGGTATAAATAAGGTATTTTGGATTGATTGATTGATTGATTGATTAATTGATAAAGGATTACAGATGGATGTCAAAGAACACTGATAAATTGTCCAATCAACAAAAAACAACGAACCTCAGTTTTCTCATTAGTTTTATATCCAAATGTGTGTGCGTTTTTATATCTGCTACTCCCTCTAGAGGTCCCCACAACACATCTGCTGCCTTAATTGCCTCCTCTAACTTAACCACTCCTGTGACCTCATCCACTCCATCCTTGGAAGCTCAATTTCCAACAGCTTCTGTCCAATATCTCTATTCTTTGCACATGTTCAAACTAGATGTGGTGCCTACACCTCTTTGCTCGTACTTTGCTTAGACTTTGCAGCTAATAAAATAAATTCAACTCTAATAGTTTCAGGTTTTGTCACCGTCAACAAAAACCTGAACTTGTTCAGCCTGGTCCACAACCGTCTCCACATTCCATATCCCTGCCAGTCCCATTACTAGCCTTTACCTATGTTGTTTGGTTTGCAAAAAAAATGTAGGACTTGGATTGTGACTGTGCATTGGGAATGATCTGAAATGGGACTCCAAAAGAAATAAAAGATGTATGGAAATTACTGTACAAATAGGGCTAAAAACTGTTGGGTCTAATAAATAAAGCACGATGGCTCAATGTGAAGAGGTTGAAGGTTTAAAAGGCAGCAGATGTTACTTAGACCCTGTTGTTCGGATGGGAAAGATTTTTTTTCTGTAGCTGAAAGCTTACTCACCAATATGAGGTCTATGTTTGTCATTAACCCCAACAAGTAGATTAGAAACATTTACAAATAATTTGTTTCTTTAATATTCTGTTAGTACACTCTCGCCCAACATCTTTTTCTATTTTGTGCTTCCATGAAGAAAACCTGAATAAATGATGCTATGCTGTGTTGAATTCATTAATGTTTGTGATGGACTGTTCATCTTTTCTTAGTCAAAGATAAAGACTTGGCATTAAAGACTTGATTTGACAAATTAATGGATGTATACCAACCATGATAGATTGTTGCATGCAGAGCTGGGATCTGAACAGGTTGCCTTCAGTGTTTCGATCTAAAGTGGTAAGGAGAGTAGTTTCTTTCCTGCAAGGCCTCAAATGCTTCTGACATCTGACAAATTATGTGCCACCAAACATGAGTGGCAGCATGCTTAGATAGATGGACCCAGAAAGGATGACATTATTGCTTTTGTGTCATAAGTTGTCCTACTTTGCCTTCTCGTCATTTCAGTTCCAAGGAAATGGATGTACTAATGACTGTGTGAGTGATGGCCCATCAGGTAATACTTTTTGTTTGAGAATTATTTCTGTGGCTGTTTCCTTGACTGTTTACTAATAACTATTAGTGTAATTGTTTTTGACAGATAGCAGCTCGCCATACTTTGTGAGTCTTTAACGGTAGTAGCGGTGAACAATGAGTGGCGGCTGGATAGATCAATTGAAAGTTACATGACTTTTGCCCCAGGTGGCTGGGTTCAACTCCAGGCATGAATAAACACCGATTGGCATCCAGTTTGGGTCCTTCGGCAAGAAACTTTGCACTACTGCCTACTTTGTTAGTTGCTTTGTCTGCTTAATACATAAACATTCTAAACTGAATAGACTTGTGACAAACATTTTACCAACAGTTACTTATATATGTCAATTAAAGCAACATAATTATTGCACACCAACAAAAATGTCACTACTTTTTGAAAAAATGTATTTATTATATCCGTCAGGATTTATAGTATTTCAATATATTGATTAAATAACAATGAGAAGGTCAATTAATTCACATATTCATTAAAACTATACTGTAACTAAACCTTTTTTTTCAAAATGATACCTTCAATAAAAAATCCTTCTATTCTGTGAAATTGTCTTGTGTTAGTAAAACTTCACTACTTCACTACTTCTCAAGACGCAGCGGCTAAAAAAAAAAAAACGTACATTACACTAGACTACATCCCATTTGATCATGTAGGAGCTTAAAAACGACTAATCTGATGACCGCTAGAAGAACGGACATGTACCAGCAGTTTGACCCTGACAATGCTTTCTATCTAAAACCTTTTTAAGCATTAACTATGCATCAAGTGAGCAACCCTTGATGCTAAGATTGTCACTTACAACATCTTAACAACTGAATAACATAACTTATGACAGGGTCAGAGCACAAAGAGACTGGCATTAGTCCAAAAGTCTACACTTCAAAGGCTACTCATCAGGTTCAGCAGTAGCATGCATAAACAGTGACTAACTACAACCTATGATCAGATGATAATAATGCCTGAATGCATGACCTGACTGTTGAGTTAGTTTTGCCTCAAATGTTGTTGGGTGTTATAAACCAAAAAAAAAGAATTTTAACAATAAAGCATTAGAAATATTATTTTTTGGAGATAGATTGAGAGAGAACTACAAAAACATCAAATCTTGATTATATGTACATTAAAAAGTAAAACAACTACAGTTTTTACATGTGCTTCAAAATGGTTATCATTATATCCAATAGTGTTTATGTTTGTATAAGTAATACGTTTAGCCATGTTTCAGAGATTACAACAATATCTGTAATTGTTGAATTTACTTAGCTCATAACAGTATTCCTCTCAGATGGCAAGCCATGCAAATTCAGACAAATAAATTTAAATCAAGGATTATCACAGGTTAAACACATGCTTTGATGTACACATCCAGGGATAAACACTAGTTTCCCAGCTTTATGCAGTTAGATAAAGAAAAGTAGAGGCATAAAATGACATTATCCAAATCGCAGGTATTTGTTGATCAGGGTAAAGTACAAAATATATATCCCCAAATCAAAGTTCACTCTTAACTTTTATCGGGGAATATGAAAAGGCATGATTTATGGCTATATTCACACAGCAGGCAGATACGACCTAAATCAAAATTTTTGCTCAGTTCATCCTACAAATGAAGGTAATTGAAATTGGCATTGACGTAGTCCTCTTGGAACAGCGTTGGATAGCAAGCTGCACTCCTGCCAGGCGCGGACTGGCCATAGGGAGAACCGAGAGAATTCCCAAAACGGCCTGTTGGCCTGTTTCTCTGTAAAAAAAAAAAAAACAAAGGTCTGCCTGCAGTGCGAATATCAGATAGACAGACCAGCGCTGGGACAAGCCATAGAGGCACTCAGGCAGCAGCAAGATAGGAGGGAGCGATGACTGATTTATTTTGTGTAAGACCCGCCCCAAACCTCACACAGGTGTGGAGGAAGGGGCGTGGTGTGTGTCTGTTGACTGCAGCTCGACTTGGGTCTCCGGACGGGGTAAAAGGAACAGAGAGGGAGAGAGACAAAAAGAGAAAGGCGCTGGAGGAGGACATGGCAAAATGCAGAAAAGTATCACATTTATTTGTTCAGTCCCACCTTGTTGCCATTAAAATAAGGATTACAAGTAAGTTATAAAAGCAAAAACAAGTTTAAACAGAGACCCCTAAAGGAACTTAAGGCTGCACACAGTCAGTCAACAGTGTAAATATGGAGCCTATATAGGTTTAGCCTTGAAATTAAGATAAGGACTGGGAAGTTAAAATCACTGATTAACACGCCACTTTATTATTATTATTATTATTATTATTATTATTATTATTTACTT
>JAVLVB010000486.1:147284-165578 GCA_032876305.1 Orestias chungarensis | reverse complement strand
CCTTCAAGATACGAAGTTCTGAATTAAACCAGGGGGCCAATCTCCTATGAGTAATCACTTTCCTTTTAATGGGGGCTAAATTGTCTAATGTTGTACGCAATGAGGACGTAATACTATGAACAACCGCATCAATCTGTGTTGGGCATAAAATTAATTTGTTGCCCTCCACTGCGTTTTTCTGAAATACTGAAGAAATTAAGGGGAATGGAAAAAAAAGCAATTTTTAAAAAGAAATGGTAACTGGACTTCACTTATAAAGCACTTTTCTAACCAAACTGACCACTGAAAGCACTTTACACTATAGCCACATTCACCACAGATACATGCATCTGTAGGCAAATTGGGGTTAAGTGCCTTGCCCAGGGGCATATTGCTATGTGACAGGGGGCAGCTAGAATTGAACCTTCAAACTGCCTGATCTCAAGAGGACAATTCTACCCACTGTGCTACAGATACCCATAGGACACATATTTGCATTTTTCTTTGATCGATGGGAAGGAAACCTAAATAACAGAAGTACACGGAATATAACCTTTTATTTGATTTCAAACATAAGGAAAGCTTAGGCCTTGGAGTAAAACCTGATCTGATCCGATACGAGTAAAAAGTAACTTTTTGGTCTACATGCAGAATGCTAGCTAAAAAAATAAAATAAAATCAACACTACAAATGAAGCTGAGTACACTGTTATGCCTCAAGCATAAGCACCAGGGGTCCCATCAGGGGTTCAGTTTTCGTGCAGTTTCCTTATAGAAAAGAAAGGTTGACTTGAATAAGAGTTTAGCTGAAAGAGACAGAATAAGGAGCAGAATAAATCAAATCTGCTGAGTGTCTGATATTTTAATGATGCACCATTACCAGGTATGGTAATGGTGTGAAATCACATAGCTAAGATGCTCTAAGCACAAAAAAAATAAGGGAAAACTTTGCTTATTCCATTCACAACTTTGAAAACCAGACCTGGGTTCTTTAGTTAAAGCCATACTGTGAGGCTGAAAGCTATTAGGACAGGTTGCTGAGTCAGTTCCTGCCCAAATCATTCAGGTAAAGCCTTGGCTGTCTGTTTCATTTAGGAAGACAGATGCATCAGTTTAGGCAAGTGTAGACCAATCAAACTTCGGACAGATGAGCACAGAAGCCAAAGCGCTGACTAGTTTGATTGTAGGAGATACTACGTGATCATGAGCTGCAGCATCAGTCAGACAGTAAATGTTCACCGCCTGCGTACGCAGCTCAGATTTTTAAGTACAACATTCTTTAGAAAGGGAGGGACAGCAGAGAAACCTGATTTTATTAAAGTATTTAAGTTGTTTCTTTTATGAAACCTTTCATTTTGTCATTAACAGAGGTGGAGAGTTGTCATTTAGATTTACTTAAATTACTCTTTATAAAATAATTTACTCAGGGGTAGTTTTGCAAAACTGTATCTTTTACATTTACTTCAAGAATATAATCCTAAAGTATCTTAACTCTTATACATAATCACTGGAAATATTGACTTACACACCATCTAGTCTTGATGTAATAGATTTTATATTGAAAATTAATAAATTGGAAAAGTACTTTTGCCTGAATTTTTTGTATTTGTTGTAATCTTTTTCTCTCCACCTGTGATACTTTTTGCATCTAATGTGACATTTAAAACCTAGTTGTAAGATTTTGTGGAAACTCAAACCTTAACTCATAATTTATTTAGTTCAGCTATTATTTCTTTACCGAATAAATTTCGGATACCCGAAAGTTTTTCTGTCATATTTATTTCTTGACTCCTCCTGTGAGGAGGCCTTTGTGAAAATTTGTTCATTTGCAAATTCAACAAGACCCCAGAGGGGTAGGGGTCAAATATGACTCCGGGTATTCTTATTACTCCGAACATGATAATAAAAATCCCGCCATCATGTTTCACTGTAAGAATAGCATTTTTTTTTTTTGTACCAAATAGATTTCTTAAATTTTAGGAATTCTTTTTAATAGCTGGTCTGATGTCCAAATAACTGAACTTCGGCTGTTTTGCAAGGATTTGGCAAGAGTTTTACCATCCAAATGGTAAATGTATCTATTCATTGAAATTCCTGACTCATATAGTGCATTTCCAGTCATAATACATTAAAGACAAGTTCAACCATTTACTTTTGCAAATTTTCACACGTTTAATATTTTAATATTTTGCTTAGAGTTGAGGAAAGCAGAAAAACTTCAACTCAACAGAGTTGGCAACTGTGCAAACCCCTGAATCCAACTTGAACTCCATAAGTACAGTAAGTAAGTACAGATTTCAACATAATTTAGTATTTCTGTTTATTGTCAGATGAATGTTAATTAATTTTAAACAAAATCAGTTGTACTTTGATTTCCAATTTATTGTGTGACGGGTAAAGGCAAGCTGATAGGAACATGAATAATCTGACATAAAATGTGCTAAACACTGTACATTATTTAGCAAAATGTTAGATTAATCGAAAAATGTTTTTGGGGGACATTTTATAATAATGTTATTTAAAGTCAGCCATAATACACACTGGAGGAACTATATTTCTAGAGTGAAGTCTGAGTCTGCGTTACTACCACATCAGCTGCTAATCCTGATTAAGCAAAAGATAAATACAATATGTTGTATATTTTAGGTCCTACAGCTACTAAATATGGTAATGTTTGGTGCAATAGTAGGAACAAAATGCAGATCTAAAAGCAGGATACTCAAAATAACTAATTTAATGGTATTGAAGAACAATACATACAGATATTTCAGGAACATGAAGCAGAAGGAATAGCAGGACTAGAGAGGCTTATATAAACAGATGAAGATTGGAGTGTGCCTGAGAAATCAGAGGAGATTGAACACAACTGAGAAAGGAAGCAGGCAGAGCCCAAATAAAGAATAAAAAACAAGTCGGAAGGGGTTTAGTAAAATTTAAACAAAGAGTGATGAACAGAGCGGTAACAAACAGAATACAACAAAGGCGCAAGTCTCAAAAACAGAAAAGGAAAATAAAGTAACACGAACACAAGGAATAAAACAAAACTGAAAAGGAGAAACCCAGATAGACTAAAAGAAAATACTCTTTTCGCTGCTAAAGAGTCCGCCAGCAACATTCTACTCTGAAGAAAATTAGCACTGCACAGTGCAGTGTTGTAGTACTCGAGATCGGTCTTGGTCTCGAGACCGGTCTCAAGACCACTTTTTTAAGGTCTTGGTCATGTCTCGGAATCGACTACATTTTTACTCGGTCTTGTCTCGGTCTCCGACAAAGGGGACTCTGGATTTCATTTCAAGACCAGTCAAGACCACAACTACCTTTCCATTTTTAGATTTACTTGATAATATCATTGCTGTGATTTTGGGTGAAACTTATTGAGCACAACTAATAACTTGAGTCTTGACTCATTTATCAATTGAAATTGTTGTCACAGTTAACGGCTGTCACCCTCCCCCCTTCACCCTCCCCCCACGAAAGTGCAAGTGGCAGTGAGAAAATGTAAGCCAACTCATCTGTCATAAAATGTGGTTACTTGAACCACAAGGAGTTTTTGTGAAAAACCACAGCCAAAAGAAAACACATCGCAATATGTACGCTTTGCAAGGTAACACTAATGGAGATGGCTGGGACCACGTCCAACTTTTGCCGACATTTGGAGAGGAAGCATAAGGATGTCACAGTCTCTGATATTTCTAAAATGCAATCAAACTTTACTTTAAAGTCCATGTTTTTGTGGTCTTTCACAATGTCCACGTTTTGTTCATATGTTTGTGGTGTGCATGGATTTATATGTTTCAGCACTGCAGTTCTAGTTTGGCATATGATGTCATCATTTTTGAAACTGCTTGCACATGATGGTAAATCATTCTGTACAGTGTTAAATAAAGAAGGTTAAGTTTTCAGGTACTTAGTGTTTTATTTGTTTGCCTATATAAAACAAACAAAAATTCCCACAGATGAAATGTATCCCTGCAGTGCCTTCTGATTATTTTATCAAGACATTCCATTATACATAGATACATATAATATAGGTCAACAAAAGAGAAGGTGTTGTAGGTTGCCTATGGTCTGCCTGTACCACATTTCATAATAAGTGCGTCATGCAGTGTGGGACACTGGTCTGGTCTTGACTCGGTCTCGACCCCTCAAAGCCTTGGTCTTGTGTTGGTCTTGATACACTGTGGTCTTGGTCTTGTCTCGGTCTCGGTTTAGGTGGTCTTGACTACAACACTGGCACAGTGTATAGAAATGTATTTTTCTTTTCTCGTAGAATTTCCTCTGACAGCAAAACTTATCTGTGTTGGACTTGAGCTAGGATCTGCCAATGACCCCTCACCAGTGTGATGTAGTAGCAATTTTACATTGCCAGGTTTTTATTAAGCTAATTAAAGTATGTGAGCCCCCCCCACACACACACACACTCCCAGAATTGACTCAGATTTACTCTATAAATAAGCTAAAAACAAAGATTATCATTTAGGAAACCCAGAGATTGTTATTTAAAGCATAGGGTGATTGCAGCGAAAAGAGAGAACTATTTTTAGAGTAACTGAGAGTCTGCCCTGGAAACTTAGTTTCCTTAAGAGATGTCACATATGTTGATGGTGATGACATTGTTTCATTAACTTCAGAAATTTAAAGCCTTTGAGTTACTAAGTGTAAATATTAATGAAACATTCAGATATTATAATGTTCAGCAAGGAGCAACTTTTTTAATGCATGGCAAATGAGAGAAGCTTCAAGATGTAAAATCAGAACAATGTAACAAAGCAATTATATCAAATCCAAAAGAAATATGTATGGATACTACTGAATTTGTAGAATGTAAAAGTAGGATTTTCCTGAAAGGTGCGTCTCCATTATGGCATTTAATAGATGTAAATAATTTTGTTGACATTATACTACCCAAACCTTTAACAAACTGTAGTCTGATTTAATGCCAGGCAGTGGAGCCCAGTAACCGGTTACATACTTGACATTTTAATATGTTCTTTAAAAAGAAATATAGAGAGAATGAGTTTAACTTTTCCTTAAGTTGGTGCCTTTTCATTGTAACAATAACTACTTGTTCTGTCCAAACTAAGTTTCTTAACGAAACTTGTCTAATAAACCCTACTTAAATCAAACTTTTAACATATTACAGTTGAAACACAATCGTTTCTTTTTTTAAACTTAAAGCTAACCCATCCCTAGCAGAATAATCATTCACTTGCTTGTAAAGCAACTTCTTATCAACATGAAGATGTTTTAGTCCTTGCAGGATGTATTCACGCTTTTATGCATCCCCCCCTTCTAAGAAGGAGGACACTGGTTTGAAATAGTCATTGACAAAGTGAATCAATATCTAATTACAAGCTGAACATTACGGTGCTTCTGCAGGCGAATGGAAAGAGGCCTTCCTTTTCTCCTTAAACCAAGGGCTCAATAACACCTTGTAGATTATTTCTTCACCTATCATTTGCATGCTGCTCCTGTAATGGTCCCACACTTTGGAAATCTATTACCATATTTTTGCCTCAAAGTCAGCAGTTTTCAGAAGAGAGAGATTTGTCTTGCTGCGGTCCATCACTCACCCTATACTGCGTTCGATTTACACGAGAAAAGGTAATGACATCACTACTGGAGGTTTGTTTGTCTTGCAGAAAATTTAAGTGCCTTGTTGTGGCCCCAGTTGTTTGAAGGAGACCCTTTATTAAAAACCTGAAGTGATTCACAAGTTTTATAAATTTACACTTGGAAGAATTCTGAATTATGGTACAATTTTTTACTGCTTCTTCAAGATTACGATTAAAATGATCATTTTGAGTGTTGCAAAATCAGAACTTGATGAAATTCACCCTTATTAGGTTGATTCAAGACTGGTTGGCGCTTTGGTTGGGATCAACAAGACCAGAAAAAGGTAACATCTTTGTTCACTTTGGTTGGTTAATCATTGTAAAAAGAAAGTACGAGAACTTTTAGTATGCAACAATAAAAATCTTATTACATAACATTACTTGAATTTCATGTATTGTTGGGTGAGTTATACTGTATAAACTGGAAAACTACACCTACGAAACTACAACTAGAAAGATTAATTAGCAAAAAAATTTATATACCTGTATAAAAGAAAAAACTTGTGAAGTTGAAATAATTAAAACTTAAATGTTTTAGAAATTTGAGTGTTTGGCTTATATCTATGAGTCAATTTTTATTTGAAATAAAATAGTCTCATTATATAAGAAAAACCAATCAGAATAAATGTTTTCATTTACGTAGTTTGTTTGCATAAAGATATACAAATGAAGTAATAAAATATCTATAAACTATTAGCCATCTAAAACGGGGGCGTTTTTATAAAGTGGTAACTAACATACTATGACAGAGATCACCATAAGATCACTAGAAAATGTATCCGCTGAAGACAAAAATGCCTTTGAAGATACAAACAAGAGTGTGAATGAAATTGTAGACCCCAAAAATTGCTCAGAAGTGATTAAGTACCAGCCAAAGGTCATTGTGAACATCAGCTGAGCAGCAGTGGTTGGAGAGAAGGCCGATATTCTCAACACTTCCAATAAGTCAACACTGTCAATAGAAAG
Organism: Orestias chungarensis; assembly: GCA_032876305.1. Taxonomy (NCBI): domain Eukaryota; kingdom Metazoa; phylum Chordata; class Actinopteri; order Cyprinodontiformes; family Cyprinodontidae; genus Orestias; species Orestias chungarensis. The sequence goes on along the minus strand of JAVLVB010000486.1, from coordinate 159,019 downwards.
GGTATATAAAGTTCACACAGCAGTTGCTGTGCCTCTGGATTAAGCTCGGTACAGTCATGTTTGGACGGCTTCATCTATCAACCGCAAAAACTAAGGCGGATACGAACTGGGTAATCGCTCTCCTTGTCACACTATGAGAACACTCAAATGTACACATAAATCTTCCTGTAGTTTGCCTCAGAGAGTTAGCTCCATAGTTTGCAATGATCTCACTAAAATAGATGTCATTTTGAATGCCATGAAGTGATTTTAAATGCCGTATAATCTAATCATGTAAATTAACTGTGTTTGTCAGACTTCTGGCAAAACCTGGTAGACAAAAGTGGTCAAGTCGAAGTAGTAAACTTATTGAAATCTCTTTTCCAATAGTTAAATGGCCAAAACAGCTCCATGAAAAACACAACAGGGCTTTTTTGCTTGATCAACATAAGAATGAGACATTTTTTAGATATTTTTGTTCAGACTAAGATTTACAATGTCTAAAAACAAACCCTTAAGGTAAAAAGTGAAAGGAATCTTGTGCCAAGGTTGGCTGAAAGGCCATTCAGAGACTAAAGAGTCACATCATACTTTGAAAAGGCACTCAGGGGGAATACCTACATTTTAAACAAATGTCTGATGGTATAATAAAACTGAAATTTATGTATTTGATCAGGAAGGCAATAGTTACATTTTGAAGAAGAATGGGAAGTTTGAAAGCCAGAGAACTCACTGCCTAGACCGTAGAGAAATACGGCAACAGTGCACTCGAACGTGCTTTGCATGATTAGAAGAGAAGGGAAGAAGGCAATAATGAAGAGAAGCATTACATTACAGTGGCGAAGTAAGTGACCAAACAGATGAGATGAAATGTATGATTTTCCAGTTATTAATCAAAGTAAAAATGTAAAGAAAAAGGTTTTTGTGTGTTTTAAAAACTGAATGCTGCTTCCTTCACTATGCTTTGATCTGGTTCTTAGGATGCAGAGTTAAGACCTGTGGTCTGGAAGTTTGACATGACAACAGATTTTTAATGTCTTTTTGCGTTAAACCATTCAGTGACTTATAAACTAAACATTGCATTTTAAAGAATATTTTGTGAACAACAGGGAGACAATGTAAGTGTCGTTTAAATGACTCGAGCAGAGGTTGGATTGAGTAAATAAACGATTTATTGTCGGGGATGAATATTGAACATAAACATGAACATACACAGGGACTACAGGAAAACCGGAAACGGAACAACGCGAGACGTAAACAACCAGGAAGCGGAGGCGGGACTACAAAATGTAAACCAACAGACGAGCGAAACGAGACGCGGGAAATACTAACATAAACAAACGCTACTAATAAAATAAACAAACACAGCTAAGGAATACGGGAAGGGAGGAACTAAACTAACAGATAAAAATAACAACAAATAATAATCACGAGGGGAACAACACGGGAACCGGAGACTACAGGAACTAAGACAAACAGAGAACACGGAATGAGACGAGGGGACCAAAATAACATGGATGGAGAAGAGCCAGAACAGAGAACTAAGCAAGCAAGAGACTTACCGGAGACGTTGGGGGCGAGAAACTCTGAAGCGAGAGGAGAAGGACATCACGGAAAGACCTCAGGGAAAGACAACAGGGAAAGACAACAGGGAAAGACAACAGGAGATGACGCAGAGAGACGAGAAGGCAAAACTACAGGGAATAACAACAGACGATCCAGCAGTGAGTGAAAGAATGAGAAGGGCTTAAATACTGTGAAGCAGGAGGTGGAGCAGTGGAGGAGATAACCGGGTGATTGGAAACAGCTGTAAATGATAATGAGTGGAGAACACGCACATGAGGGAACACACACACAGGAAGAAATAGAGAACGGGAGTGGAGGAACAAACTAGAGAACATAACCAAATACTAAAGATAATAATAATAATAATAAAACAAGACACCTGTACATGAACTAAACAAAGCAAAAAACGAAATATAAATGAAAACAACAACAAACCAAAACCTTGAACATGACAGTAAGGATTTCAGTTTTAGCTATTTTTTTACTGTGAACGAAACCCGCAGTGTGATTGACTCTTTAGTCCAACCCTGTAAAGACACTAACTAAACATTAATTGATTTTATTCTACATAACCATATAGATGAGTTTCTAAACTACTTTTTTAGACTTTCATTAGATATGTGTCGACCCAGGGGCTAACATTTTTCTCTAGCCCTTAGCCCTGATTTATTGCTAACTTACAGGCCTTTGATTAGATTTGCGCCGTGTATTTCGAGTAGAAATGATGACAGCATTTGGAAATGCTGGCATTGGCCATCTTTTCTGTGTTGCTCTGACATGATTTGCTGCACTGAGAGCAGCAAACATAATATTTTGCCCGTGGGCTGTCTCCTGTGTGATGACTGACTTTGTTATTGCCAGCTCTTTCTGGCCTTTCTAACAACCTCAAATTGTAATTTTTGGTCAGCACTTTTAACTCTATGTAATTCCTTTACAACATACTTTGGAGAGATATTTGCATTAATATTTCTGAAAAAAGAATAAAGTTAAAAGAAATTAAATTAAATACCTAAACAAAAAAAGGCATTGCAATTAACTGACAATATATATGCAATAGTTTCACCTATACTGTAGTGGTGCAGTTTTAACCCAAATAATATGTTCAAACATTGCTTTTAAGATCTTGCTTTATGAATTTCATTCTTTTCAAACTCTGATATAGTGGTTTGTATCATATTATAAATCACACCACTGGGGGCAGTACTTCTTTCAAACGGTGGCATTTTCTCCCATTTCTATTCATCTTAGTGGATTTTAGATGAAAAGAAGTGCATCAGAGCTCTATATTCAAGCCAATCATTAGAAACTCTTGCATTTGTGAGACAGGGATTGTCATGATTGTCATTGTTGAAGGAATTTTGTTGATTAGTGTTTTCCTAGGTTGTCTACTATGGGCATCTGGGCTCCCTCCTTGCTGTGCTTGCACAGGTGCAATTAATCTGACGAGTGCCTGAGCTGCTTAAGAGGAGTGGTGGACTAGACACACTCTGCCTGAGTGTTAGTTACGATCCGTAATATTGCCTTTTCAGAGGCAAGCCAAACTCCACTGTTTTCTCCTTGTTGTATGCTTAGTAATTTGTTTTTGCTTGTGTGCTCAACCCAGGTCAAATTTTCCAAGAACATCTATGTTCAAAACTCTCTGTGCAAACCCTTGATCTCAAGTAAACCACTCTGGTCATCGCACCTCCCTCGCTCTACTCGATATGCCCGCTTTAACCTCAGCAAGAACATCTTCAGCCAAACCCAGGACAATCTTTGTCCCCGGATCAGCAAATACTCTCAGCCCCCTCACCTCGTCATCAACATCTTCAAAGTAAGATTCACTCCATTGAAGTTTATTTCTTTGCTCCAAAATTCAACTCACCATCTCTGTCCTCATCCTCCGTTAATGATCCTTCCGCAGGTTCACCTACAGAAACCTTGTTACGACTTTTACTTCCTCTAGATAGTCAAGTTTGATCGTCTTCTCGGCGCTCTTGTGGAGGACAGGACGTGCAAGAATTTCGTGACATGAATTTATACAAATTGGAGCACTAATATGCAGTCACAAATAATCATCACACAACCCTTGCAAGGAGGCCCTGCCCCCAAAATGTTCAGAATCTATGTTAAAAAGAAAGCAATTCATAAAACCTGAAATAAATAAAAACATTTGAAAACATTACTAAACATAGTAAAGCCATTTTTTTTCATTTTTTATTAATTTTTTTGCTTGAAATAGTATTGCTGTGTTCTGATACAACTTTTTCACCTCCAATCCGATACCAATTGCCCTATACTTTTATTGAACTAATACGATATGGACATGAAACATAAATACTTTCATATTACTTTTGTACTGTCAAATTTTAGGAAAGGCTTGATTAGGAAATATTACTCAAAAGGAGAACTGTAGTTCACAAACATAGTAAATAACCAAACTAGTTTGTATATTTTTACACTGTTTGCTCCAACAAAACATTTCTTCCTTTTATGCTCTATTAAATTATCATGTTTATTTTGCACAAGAGGTTTGACATCCTAAGCTAAATTGTTCCAGGGCAAAATTGCCTTCTAAATAAAAAAAAACAACTGAATTTTTCACTATTTAATTTTTCCTAATTGAGAGCAGGTATTGTTTCATTAACTATGGCAAATCATCAGGATTCTAGAGCAGCAAAGCAGTCTCGCAACATGATGCTAGCACTAGTTTAATGTTCTTATGGTGAATTTCTGGGTTACTTTCATATGCATATGTGTGGTATGTAAAATTAGATCAGAGTAGTTGTAATGTTAAGGTCGAAATTTATACTTTTTTCATAGCGGGTCAGTCTAAATATATTTTTTCTTATAATACATGAAACGTTGCTATGAAAGCTGCTCTTTACCTGATATAAAAATGTGTGTAATGATACTCTTTACCGTCATGAAGAAGTTGAACAGTGGTCTTCCATTTTCTAGTCTTAATTAAGATAAACTTAAAAAATGTAATACACATTTCTATGTCCAAGTAATAAAACATGAATACTTTCACTGAATTTTCATGCCCATTTTTACAGTCTTTGTCAGTGAACGTTTTGCTTGAAGTACCTTATCAAAGTAAATGTATTCACATAGGGGATTTTAGACATTTTACAAGAATGATTCAAGTTCTTAAAATAGGCAGCCATAGTTTTTTTCTTTTTTTCTTTTGGTGCTCATGACCCTTCAGATACTTTTTTCACTCCCGAAAAGCAGGCAAAGCAGGCAAACCAGGCTGAAACACCTTTAACAGAACAAAGATAGATGGTCGCAAACGTTTTCGTTTTTTTTTGTTATTTTCTAGAAACCTTTGAGAGAGCAAACACTTCAGTGCCCCTTTGCATTTCCTGGTGTTTTTGACAGTCTGTTCTTAATTCCATGTAGGTTACCAGTCCATTTCAGAAACACACAAGACAAACAAGCACACTTACATTGTTTTATACCCTCCTAACAGTAATGTTTGGGACTGTGAGAGGAAGGCAAAGAAAAACAATGCAGGGACAATATGTCAACTCGCATCCGAACCAAGGATTTTCTTGCTGCAAGGCAAAGGTGCAACTTAAATGCACCATAATACTGACCATTTTACTTCCTATTGGTTGTCCAAAGGTGCTTACCTTTCACACTTGGTATTATGGAAGTGATTGTGGTTGCAACATGTTGTGCAAAGCCTGTAGCATGACATAACAGGGAACGGGAGAGCTATTAAAACTAGGTGAGTGACATAATTGTGCAAAAAGATCTGCTGTTTTAATTTTTACTTCTTACCTCTGTGCATTAGGTATCACAGAATGAAAATGACTTGGAGTTAAAGCTATGTTTAGGTTTTAAATGGGATATGGGTACCTGTGTGTCTTAAGGATGTGCCACAGAAGAGCTACGTATTCTGGCACCAAGGATAGGTAGATTTTGAAACCAAATTCAAGTAGAAAAACTAAACAATGCATTTCATAAATAAAAGAAGTTGTAAAAAGGGGTAATAGTTAAAGGGGTCGATACTCCGTTTTACAAATAGGCTTTGGGAATCCTTTAATATAGATTAAGAACAGTAAAAAATAGACTTGCTTACTTAAACTAAGTCCTATAGACATTGACACGTTTCTTGATGTTTCAATGTTTAAACCTTGTCAGGATAAACCATTATCTGGTGACACAAACGTTCATCTGATGGGATAAAAACATTGGATTTCATTTTGACATAGCCTAGGAAGTTATTCGGTAATGTTATTTATCTTTCTTTTTTTACAATTTTATTTTTCACGATGACATTACAGTTGGTTACTGAATATTATCATTCTTTGGACCCATGGTGTTTAGTATGGAACAGCTAAGCTATTCTATTTTTCAGACTCTTTTAGACCCTTTCACAAACACATTGTAGCTGAGATAAGGCAGCTCAGTGTGCAGAGAGGTCAATCACAATCCTGGGGGGGGAAAAATAAAAGCTTTGTTCAATCATTCTCCCTAAATTACCTTGACAGATATCAAACAGATTCCTTCACCCATGCTGAATGATAATTGCTGTGGGCTGCCTGGCCCAATACTCACAGGGTCATCTGTTGAAGAGAGACTGAATGGTGCAAAATAAATTAAACCTTTTTCCTATTATTAGTCCATTTTGTCTAGTATTTTTTTGTGTACTGCCAAACTTGGCATTTAATACTATAACATTAGTTGTGAGAGAGATAATCACCAGGAGTGATTCAGGAGTGGTGTAAATAGTTCTGAATATTTTACAGTTTTCTGGTTTTTACACCAAATGATGCATTTAGTTCTGTTTTCATTGTTCATATACTCAAAAATGGGCATAATAGGAAGATGAATGAAAAATCTTATTTTAATGGTAAGCTAAAAGAAGTAATGCATTACTAGTAAGTCAATAATTCAGCATAAACATGATTGAAAATTAGACCCCTCAACACTAAAAACTTTTCAGAAAAAGTACCTACTGTAATTGGTAGAAAAAAAAACTACCTAAGAATTCATATTTGAGTGCTGATGATGTTTTGCGACCCAACAAAAGGGCAGGTATGACCCTACGATAAGCGTCGGTCTTTGGGAACTTTTGTCTGCCGTCTGTACCAAAACATTAGTTAATAGATTCCTAACCTAAGGACTCAGCTGCTAAGGGTTTGGCAGACTGTCAAAACACACTGATACTGGTAGACTAAGCTGCAACAGCAACAGAACAAATTTCACTATGACGCAGCGAACTGAGGAGATATGTTATAAAAATAAATTCTCCTTTGTCAGTATGGTGAGTCATAATGGAGGACTGTGTGTCCTCTGTGAAATGTATAAAAAAAGCTTGCTGAAATACTAATGCTTGCTAATTGTTTGTGTTCTGACTCAAGAACACTGAACAAAAAATCTGATGTCTGATGTCTGCATGCTTTTCTCGGGCAGGGCAATACAAGGAAAAACTACAAAGTATTAGAACATGATGATGAGATAATAATGTAGACAATACATGACACAATCTGTTGATTACAGTTCTCGACAAAATGCATATTTTTTTTATATATAAAAACTTTTGGCTGCATTTCTCCTATTAATTTACAAAAAAGTGAATTGTATCCACTGACAGTGGCAGAATTTGAGAACTGGTTCAGGAGTGTCATGGTTTGTAAAACTCCCATTCGTGGTTTAATAACCACAGAAGAAGAATGTATTACCTATGTTATGGTAGTCATCCAGACACTCCCACTCAATTTCCTTTAAAACATTGTTAGTTTTACAATTCAAAGTCACATTAAACAACAGTTGAACTCGTAGCCTGTACATTAGAACATTTTATTCTCTGCTATGTTGAATGTTTATTAGTTTTAGTCTCACATCTATACTGGGTTGTTCTTTCATCCTATTCTTCAGCTTCGTACAGTACTGATGAAGTAGCTAAAGCAAACTTTGCTTGAGTGTTGTGCATGCATCCATTGTCTTTTATATATCTGGTATCAGGTCACAAGATTTTTAGGGCTAGAGACACTCGGTTATATATTTCCAACTCATTCTTGGGGCTTTAGAACCATATCAGCTTTAATTTCAAGCATAGTGTACAGACATTATGAATAAACAAGTTAACGTTGGAGGATCTTTCTGCCAACCTGATTGTTTTCTGCAGTTTGGAATTATGCTGTTTTGTAGCTAAGCCAAACCACACAGTGATAGACAAATATAGAACAGACACAATAATGGGAATAAAGATTCAATGGTTGCTTTACCTGCTGCTGCAGGTCAGTCTGGAAGTTGGTGATCCACCAACAGGATTCCATTTCTGGATAGCCAAGATGGGGGACAATAAGATTTAGTCCCAAGTCACTTACATCATAAGTGACTTGGGACTGCAGTCATTGAATCCTGTTATGCTGGGTTTTATAAGGAACAAGGATGATGATGGAATGCTTTTTTAGTTTTTTTGCATACCTTTATAGGATGGCGTGTATTTTGATTGTTAAACATTTTGTCGAGGTTGAAGAAAGAAGACTCATAAATATCTGTCAAATGTCCCTCTGAGAACAGAATATTTGTAGCTCCAATCTTTACTGAGGTTCCTCAGAGGAAAAAGAGGTGGACATGATACATGCAGTATAAGACACCTCAGTCTTAAAATAAAGAAAGGTTTTATTGAGAATTTTACAAGGAAACTGGTGGTGCATGGCCATATGGGGCTCCGTCAGAGATGTTAATGATACCAGAAATTGGAAAATCTCTTTAAGCATTAACTAACTTCTGTGGCCTTATTATGTCAATCCTAATCTCCCATTCTCCCATGTGGATGAGAACTTTAGGGTAATTTCTCCACATGCAATTTATCCATCTCAGTCCCACATCCAGGCAGTGTTTAGGAAGCATAGGATCACCTTGTGACATGTAAATGAGAGTCCTTTTTTGGCACAGTACAGGAATAGCTAAATGAGCTTCATGAATCCCCATCAGTGACTCTGATAGTCCCTATGTAAAACCCTATTGGCTGTGCTCCTGGGTCCTCATTCTGTTCCCAACACATCCAATATTCTATTGATCTCCTTTCTCAGGGTTGGCTTACTCGTGTGTTTTTCAGCATGATTGCAATCTCAATTGACTCACACACAAGCACATTAAAAAAACAATGACTTTGGCCTATTTGTTTAATCATGATGTTAGTTGTTTAACAGTTGAAAATATATATTAATGGATTAGCTTTTACAAGAGGTATAAACAACCAGCTGAATACAAATCAGTACCAAATATTTTGACAAAAACTCTTTATTGAAACCCACAAAATATTTGGTATTGAGTATAAACAAAGAGTGAATACCCTCAGGAGTTACTAGTAGCTTAAGTCTGATAAATCTGCACTAAATCTTATGTTTATGTTTTTTATTTTTATTGCCACTGTCTGTTAAGGCTAAACTACGTTACATGTTTTGCTCAAACAGGTTATATATATATTTATTTTTTTATTTATTTTTTGGTACATATGTATACTTATATTTCTGTTATTACAAATATTACCAAGCCGTTCTAGCACACATTTAATCAATATCATTTCAAAATAGCTTTGGCTGTAATGTCATTGTACTCCTTGAAGGAAAGCTTCCACTGCCATGCTGTATTTAAAGTCAAACAGCCTATTATCTTTTGTTAAACTCAGGACATAAGTATGACATTTATTCAATATTTTCCTTAGGCACTCACATCATCCTGAACAGCTGATGAGAATCTAAAAAGGCTTTTTGTCTTTTCATGGGGAGGGAAGGGATACGGCTAATGATGTTAGGGCAGTAAAAATAAATCAAGAAAGGAAAAAAGGTTGGAGAGAAGTAAGACATCACAAAGAAAGGTAATGGGGCACAGAATTCAAAATATACAAGTAAACAAGACGGAATTATCCTAAAAAAGAAGGAAAAAGGGAAGATTACAAGGAAGGAATGAAAGTAGAGTTCAAGTAAATGTAGCTCCCTCTAAAATTATGAATCACTGATTTAACATTTAACATTTATACAAAAGTGAACTAATATTTAGTTGATTAGCAACATCTATACTTTTTATCATTTACTACTTTCACATGAATGCCATTCAAAACAGTAGGGTCATTTTTCCACATAAAGTGTTGACATTTTCCATATTATGTAAATATAATATGTTGATTCTGGTCTTTGGATATATGATAGATTTATGGACACAAGCCAGATTTATATTATTTGACAACCTATTAGGTCAAAACTTTGGAAACCCTTCTGGATCCAGATAAAACATTCCTTACATAGGTACTAGCAAGACAAAGAAAGTGTTTGTTTTTCAACACTTTCTGCTTTAATGAGTGACCCTGATGGAGAAAGAGAATTAGGATATATCACACAGTGGTAATAATGAGACAAAGAAACCAGTGTACCTGTTCTTTATCCAAATATTTTTAAATAAGCTTGAAGGTTACGATATGCTTGATTCCTTATAGAAGAATCTCTCAGCACTTTTTCAATATCAAGTGAAAAGCGACCCTAAAGAAACAAAAGTAAAGCAAATAATTACTTTATTTTAGATGTTACAGGTACTATATGCAGTCAGCCCCAGTCCTTGTATGGTGACCGTGTTTTAAAATAGTAAAAGTTCAGAAACTGAAAAGCAATCCTTCAGGATGAATTGTATAATTGTTTCTTTCATTAAAAGAACATTTATAATATACCAAACATGGTTTTGGTATGGTAAAATAAAATCATTTATGCTTTTGTATGATCATGTCTGAACTCTTTACCAGTCTGTACAGGTCATCAAACTCAAATCTGCAGTCTATTCAGACCATGTCAGCTAGACATATATCCCCAAAGTCCTATACTCACTACAGTGGCTCCCATGTGTCGCATTTGTATAGACTTTGTTTACTTAACTCTGCCATTTTGAAACTACCAAAACTAGTACTTAAAGGTACAGGAGAAGATCTTTCCAGTAGAAACATTTCAATGGAAAATTCGTTAGAAAATGACAGCCAATCAAAAACGACCGATGGTGAAAGATAACTGGCTGTCAATGCGGAAATAAAATTTACGCGATGACGTAAATCACTAATGTCCTCACCCACCCGACCCGTACAATGCGCGCTCATGTTTGAATTCGCGCATGCGCAGATTGTTGTTTAGTAAGTAAAACGGGATGGACATTCACTATTGAAGAGAGGTTCTCCCCGTATGGCAGCGAAAATGGAAACTCACAAGAGAAAAACCGTGTTCGAAGTCGATGTGAAAAAAAGACAGGGTTATTTGGGTTTGTTTTTTTTTTTTTCAGTGTTCCCTGTTCTGGTGACAAGTTCCAACAGTCCCTGTGGCCATATGAAATAATATCTGTGAGTAAAATATATCATTTTTTCAATTGAGGGTTTCTTTTTTAATATTTCATTTCTATTTGTGGGACTTGTCCCTACTGTTCCTGTGGCTCTCTGTCACAGGAAGCCTAACCCAGGCTTGCTTTATTAGGAATCTCAGGCAGTTTCCTGACAGTAACCGAACAGCAGTGGTTAGTTAATTGGGTTCCAGGCAGAGAATCTGGTATTGGAGGTTGTGAAGCGGGTGAAGGACCCAGACTGTCACTGAGCTGTGAGGACAGCAACATGGTGACTCTAAAGTTTCTCTAATGGGGTTGTTTATAACGTCTGACCACTGACCCCTAATACCCGGGGGAAGTCATATTGATATGCTGCTGCAGTGGGGAGTTAAAGCAGGACAGCCTAAACCCACACGTAATCTTTCACTTCCTCATCTAAAGTCTACAATGAAAACCAAGGTCACAAGAGCGACATATCATCCCGAATCCTGTTGTATTGTTAAAGTTTCATGCAAAAGTTTAAACAGAAATACATTTTAACAAATATCAATTGCACAGCTTTAAAAGACATGTTTCCAAAGATCAAATTACATCCACATTAATGTGGATGTCCTGCTTACGGCTAAGAAAAAGAAGACATGTACCTCTCAAACACCATCCTGACCAAATAAAACCTTAATTTTTTATCATTGCTGTCATTAACGTTTTTAATTCACAGCTCGTTTTATTTCAGAACACTGCAGAGAAAATAGCATTTAATTTGAATTCACTTCCAGCTCATTACATTTTATACAGTTTATGAGATTAAAATCTGGTTCAGACCTTAGTATAATGCAGTTAAATTCAGAACCGGTTTAGAATCAGTTTTTTTTTTTTTTTTTTTTTTTTTTTTT
>JAVLVB010000486.1:134952-147184 GCA_032876305.1 Orestias chungarensis | reverse complement strand
AGATCACCCAGCAGCCCATGTGCTTCTGTTCTTTTGAAAGGTGTCTATGTAAGAGGGCAAGCTTATGACCCAAGGTTGGACCCAGCCTTGGGTCAGTAGCCAGTTCCTAGAAATAGGAAGTTAGTCACAGAAGAAAACATGTTTATGATGCTTAGGAAAGAAGGTGTAGGGGGAAGCGTGCAATTATTTACTCTGTCTTAAGTGGTTTAAGCACCAATTGCTTCTGACTACACCATTGGGCTTCCCGCCAATGGAATCAGACCAGTAACAGCAGTATGATCTGTCACTTTCAAATTTTTAAAGATTTGCTAGGGTGCCATCAGAAAGGGGGTCTGGGAACACAACCCTGGAGGGTGCCGGATGGACAATACTAAAAGAATAAAAGAAGAATAAGTCCAATTATCCGTAAAATGATGATATGATATTGTCAGGAAAGTAGGTTGTTGTGGGGTTTTTTTTTGTCAATGTTTTGTTTGAGTCACTGCTTCCACTAGAGGGCACCATAGAAAATTGGAGCAGCAAATCCTCCACCGTAGGAGCAAGCAAATGTGCTCCACCACACCTGTAGATCATCAGCCAATCAGCAGGAAGATCCCCAAAGCCCGCAACCAGTCTAAGTCAAGTTTGTTTGTAGAAGCATTGAACAAAAATATTGAAATAGGAAATTATATATATGTCATACCCCATTCAAATTGCTGTCTTTGATAGTTACAGTTTTTGTAAAGCAAAATATTTCATAAGTGATGTCATACTGCAGCTTGCCTGTTTATTTTGTGCATGTGGCATGATTTTAAGATGTTAAAAAACAGCAAAAAAAGAAAAGAAATTGACAGCAGGACCAGTGGAGATGGCATGGTACATTTTCCTCTCTTAAGGCCAAACTATAAGTTCAAAGTAAAAAAAAAAAAATCTAAATAAATTAAGCCATAATGCCTAATGATGGCATGGGCTGATATTTGTTCATATCAATTAAATATCTATAAAGGCTCAACTCTTTGTCATTTCTAACTTTAAGATTGTTTCCATATAGAAATCATTGCATATCTATGGACTTAAATGCATCAGTTAATTTTGTATCCAATTGAGTACAACTGAAAAGCCACAAAATAAAGATACATATTGACCACTATGCTGTGAACAAAACCAGCAACATCTATACTTTTTATCATTTTTTATTGAAATGTATAAATGAATGGCACACTTAAAACAATTCATGTACATTAACAGTTGTTAGATGCTTTATTTATACCTTAAGGGGAATTGCATTACAACATAATAAACAATGGTGAAAACAAACAGATAAATCAGAAATACCAATACAATAATATGTATGTACAAGGATAAACTTGCATGTAACAGGCTGCACCGCAAGGTTTTTACTACTAATATATTTCCAAATAAGCATTTTAAACACATTTATTTCAAGACGCAACATTCAGATGCATTTTCCCAACTTTTTTTGGTCACACATAAATAGCAATAATGTAAGATTTGTCTCTTTGAAATTGTAGTAGTTATATAGGCATGATGTGGACATGGTGTGTCTACATTTGAAACGGTATGAAACAGAGCTTCAGCTTATAGGTAATTGATAATTCATCTAGTTATATGAAAGATTTTAGGTTGAAGTAAAATTACAGTTCATTACCATAGTGCTGTTTAAGCACCTTTAGGAAAAAATGTGACAAAATACTTAGGAAGCCTTTTTCCTTAGTTTCTTTTTATTGTTAGCAATTCTGTTTTAATTGTATTAGTAAGAAAAAATTTTCAGTTTTACAGGCTTTTACTCTGCTTATGTTTACCTTTGTGATTTCCACATATATACTTTATCTTTTAAGCTTTATTTTATGTCCTCTGAACTTTAACGTCTTTCCGCAGACAGAATCCTTTTTTATGGACACCATTTTGTACAATTAAAGCAACACTAAGTAACTTTTGAACCTTCATAAAATATTTTTCTAACATTTATGATTATACGTTGACTTACAACTTGTTGAATGACATCTCTGTCATGGCCCAAGGGGGTCCATACTGCTTTCACGGCCTTCTATCCAACTGTAAGTGACCCGATATCAGGATTTTACAACGCTTTGTGCTGGTCATCATGGGAAACGCAGTCTTCCTTCAGGCAAAACAATACAATTTCTGTCCAGTGGTCCATAATTGACCAAAACTGAAACTTGTTTAGTATTGATTTAAACTGATTCTGTTTTTATAAGTTGATGGGCAAGGGAATTTATGTTATTCTGCTTGGTCATTGGTGGCAGTGGACAAAGTGACAAAAAGTTGTGATAAATGCAAACATATAAAAAAAAAGGTTTAAAATGAATATATGTTCACAGCAATATAATAAATAAAGAGGTTTAAATATGAGTTATATATAACACATTGATGTGCTTGTATTACTACACAGTATGAGAAAAAAAACCTTTAAGGCTGAGAGAACCTAAACTGTTGTAAAACCAACCATTTTCTGATTATTGTGATATTGTGATTTTATTTTATTTTTATCTGCATGACTGGTTATAAAATAACCTTAGTTTTAAATTGGACCCTGTCTGTAATTTTTAATACTTCAATGTCATTTCAGCTATGTGCCTAAGAGAAAAACAGATAACTTCAATTATTTTCCTCGCAGCTAGAGTGACAGAGGAGAACAAAAGAGTCCAAACAGAACAAGACAACAAGAAAATGTCTGCATGTAAAATAATTGACCTCTAACATTGTGGTAATCTTGGAACCAAAATACTGGATTTGGTTGTTGGGGCATTTTATTGTGAAAATGATCTGGGTTTTGTTGTTCTTTTTTTTTTTTTGCGCTATTCTAAAAAATATTAAAATGTACTTTGTTGCATTGGTATCAACTTTCAAAAAACATTTTTGGCAGAACTTCTGCTTGTTTCATATGCAGCTTTGCAACCTTGGGTAAAGGTGACTTGTTCTTTTAAGGAAAATGATCAATAATAATACCAGTTAGTAATCAATAACAACCCATACTTGATAAGATTTTCTTACTTCTAGTGATTAAATGTACCATTTCACATGCTGCCTGGGTCTTATAATATAGCAAAGACATGGATAGATTGTGTTAGCAAGGTTCCACACAATCACTAAGTCAACTATAAATTCAATACTATGGTAAAAATAACAGAACTTTCACTCAAGATATATTGTTAAATAAAGATGACCTAAAATCGAATTTTACTTTAAGGCAAAAAATGTGCTATAAAGGCGTGTTACAGCATTTTTTTCCCAGATTCATTCAACTCGATGGCTGGATTCTAGAATATTAGTTAAACACATGCATTGTTTTAATTTTCAGAATACAATTTCACCAAAATAATTAAATGTTAGTTATAATAACTTCCCTTGGCATAGGCAGATAAGATCCAAAACCGCCACTGCTACAAAAATGGGTCACCTTCAGCAGCTCAGTGAGTGTTATAAAGTGACAGCATACTGCAACAAAAAAAATACAAAATATTCCCCTACTACTTATCAATTAACAAAAAAATGTCTTAGGGGTACAATACGAACATGATTAAATCAACATTGATTTTGTAGGAAAGTGGGTAGACAGTGTTAAATCACATAGAGATCAACATACGATAAAGTGGAAAGAGTGCCGAGATCACCGACTTTTCTAAAGAGGCAAACACCTATAGACGTCTTGTGAACTTAAAATAAGCCCAGGAACAATCAAACCACTTTTAAAATTTTGATTTGACTCAACATCAAACACACAATAGAGGATACCGTATACTGTGGACTTATTTGTGAGTAAGGTGTCTAAATATCTCAAGTCTCAAGTACTGTATCTAAGCTTCAAACAACCAGGACCAGCAAAAGATTTGCCAACTTTTTGACTGAGAATGTAGATGGTCCTTCACCTGCTGTCAATACATTTTCCACAGTTTTATTTAAGGGTTTGTCCTTTTTCACAAACTTTATTTTGATACATAATCTCAATGTGCGTGCGTGTGACGTAACACCCTAACATGGCCAGCTAAACTCCAGACGGACTATAGCATCTCAAGGAATCGACCACAAAAGAAAAGCTCAGTTTAAGTTTTCTATAAGGACGTTTACACACAACTTCAGGACTGTTAAGGACAAGGTCTAAAGATATCAAGGACATTACTTTCTTTCATTTCATGCACGCAGGCAACGAGGTTTGTTTTTATTATCATTTTGTTTCTTCATTCCTGTAATGGTCTGATTTGTGTCAGCGTTTTAGCTGATGCTATTCTAATACTGTGTATTATGTATTTTAGTTTTCACGGTTTTGGGAGGTTTCTGAAAATTGCCCCAAGAATAAAACCTGTAAAAGAGAACCTGCATCTCGTCGGGCATTGAGAGGAGTAATATTAAAAATATATTGGTAAGTGTGAATGTAAGTACTTTACTAAGCCAATATATTAAAACCTCTATGTCTATTCATTTTTTAAACATTTTAAAGATCCATGATCATATTTTAAGAATCCATGATCAGATGATGCTAGTTTTACAGATGATAAAAAGATTTTTAACTCTATTTTAGTGGATGGACATATTTTCTTTAAACACCCTCAAATAGTGAACCCTGTATTCCTCAAAAAAAACAAAAAAAACGTGCAACCCTGCATAAATCTTCCAGGTAAAAAGCTGAATAACTGTCCCTGACAGTGGAATGCCTAACAGAAATGTTGTGTTGAAGAAGTCAATGATAAGATCCTCATCCATTAAAAGTCATTTGAATAAATGAGGGAGTGATGCAGGGAAGGCAGTTTAGCTCTTATGTGGCAGTAGGGTGGGGGTGAGTCTAGGCCAATGTGGTAGGAGAATGACACAATGATACGCTGAGGGAGGACATCCTGCTGAAAGGTCGAAGCAGATGAGGATAATAAAGATGAAAGGAAGAGTGGCTCCATGCCACGAGGGGACAAGGAGTGGAGACAGAGAAAAGGGGAGCTCACTTTTGTTCATCCTTACATTTCTATCTCCATCTCTTTCTCACTCACAGCTACTCGTTAACTATAGCCAATTATTATAAGGCTGAAATGATTGTAGTCTCTTAAATGGATCAGGCATTGAAGATGAGCCTTTAATGGTTCCATTTGTCTGAGATGTATTGTCTATTGATTGAAAAGCAAATTAGCCATTGGAGATTTTCTTTTATGATGATTTGCTCCCAAGGTGTTCCAGGTTTGTCTCATGTTCAAGTTATTTAAGGAACAATGTCATTTGGTATACAAGTTTAGTTTGATTTAATGTTAAAAAGTGAGAAAAATATATATTTTTTTGAACATTTTAATGGAAACATCTGATATTTTTGTTCATAATGCCCTCAATGCAGTAGTTGGGATAACTCTACGCCTGACATCTACCAATTTAAATGGGCGAAATACTTGACAGTGTACTTTAAAGATATAAAAACAAATGGTTCACAGCTCTTCCCAGGTGGGTCATTTCAATTTACTGTTCTCTGGCTGGGTTGACCGTAATGTCACAAACAATTTCTCAGAGACTCAGAGGAAAACTGATAAAAGTTCAGGAGAGGCAAACAGGATCAACACAAACATTTTGTCTCTACAACTTTTAATACATTGTACTACTTGTCTCCAAACCTAAGTAAGGCAAACTTGGTTTTGTAACATAATAAAAACACTCCTTTGTTTATCTATATTCTCTTTGTCGCATTTATTGCATATATTTATGGGTCGTTAACTTATAGATTTTAGAAGCAGGTCTTTGTTTTTAGACTAATCTGTAAGACACAACTTTTGCTTCAGAATCACTAATATCTGTTTCAGGTTTATTGCCGCCTTTTAAATGAAAATTTTTTTTTACTGTTTAATGTGATACCTTCACAGGTAAACATGTTTGCTTTCTTACCAATATATCTATGTTTTTTTTTTATATTAAATAGAAATCGTCAAATTCCAGTACATCTTAATAACAAATGGCTCTAAAGTCATAAACGTAATTAGTCTCTGCAAAATAAAACAATAACAGTCCTTCAGATATGCTAACCTTTCAGTAAGTCAACAGTAGCAGTAGAATTATATAAAAATAAGAATTTTTAATCAGACCAAAATCTTTAAAAACATAGTTTAGAAATGGGTGTCATGATATCTGTTTATAATGCACCAGTGAAAAGGGGAGCAGGTCATGACGCTTAAACCACTAATTAAATGTGGCCGCATGCGTGAAGGGTTTATGACCTGAAAAGGACCCACATGCAGAAACAGAACTATCACGGAACTATGCAACGTTTACAGAAAAAACATTAAATGTCTCCATATATCAATTCTAAAGTTGCTGAGCAACGCAAGCCGACCGTACCGGAAGCTAAGAAAAATGAAAGCTAAACTTCTCATTGCTTGTTTCAGTTATTGTTAAGGTCTAGACTTAGAATTTCTGGTTTCCTCTGGTGCAGAATCCCCGGAGCATGTCTCACATCATTTATGTAAAAGTAATGTAAAATACAACAGCCATTCAGAATGCAGATGTTGTGAAATCTATTGAATATGTTACCAAATTACTACCACATATGGATGTGACACAATTTAGAGGTTTTTGGAGGTGGATGTATAACTCAAATTCTGCAGGCATTGTAGAAATCCTTTTAAACCCCATTTCTAAAGTGTACCTTTAGTTAGGCTACACTGCTACACTTTACCTGCATGTTGCGGACACTGACTGTCCATAAATATATCTAAAAACATGTTTTAAAAATTACATATCTACCAGGATCTGCAATTGGCTCCAGAAAATAAATGAAGAGAAGAGGCGTGCTGGCCGGAAAACATTTCCACTTGGATTTAGGTACTTTAAGGAGCTGTTGGTAGCCAGACCCAAAGAAGGATTTGCGACTGTACTGTACATGCTCAGAGAGGAAAGTAGGGAAAAAGCCATTAATAGATATAAAAGCAAATAAAACCACTTTAAGAACAAGTCTGAATAGTGCAAGCAACAGGTTAAGTGAAGTTAAAATTGAGGTAATGTGCTTCGACTTTCGTGTTCCAGTTAAGAGCAGCACTGCACAGTTTTTCACAACCTGCAACCTGCCTAATGGACTCAATACTGCCTCCTAAAATGGAGTAAATCACGACACAAGGAAGAAGACATAAGTATTTGGGTATCCATACACTTATGCACCTACTTTATGTGGTTTTGATACACCTTACAATCGGATTTCAAATAGTTGTAACTTCAAACAAAGTTATAGATGAGGGTAATTTCCCATACACAAATGTAATGGTAGGTTGTGTGAATTTTAATTATTGACAAATAAAAATAAAAACAGTAATTTCACTGTTTTACAATTTAAAAAAAATAAGGAATTTTAAATCAAAAAAATTGATCGTATGGTTACTCTGTTGTCATAAAATCAGTTCAATCAGTGACATTGTCCTCTAATAAATTACACTTTAGTGAGTCATTTTCTCATTTTGTAGAAGACAACTTTCTGGTTTTTGGGTTAATGACAGTTACACAGTTACAGATGTTTTTTTTGTTGTTTTGTTTTTTTCAATGAGGAAACCTAGTTACTCAATTTAGTAAATGAACCATTCAGAATTTCAAAGCTTCTCCAAAACCTAAATTCAAACAATCATACATTTCCTGACAAATGTCCAAAACTTCACAATTTCCAAAAGACTACAGATTGTTAAAAAAAGGAAAATTTTGCCAAAACTAGAAGAAGACATTTTCTTTCAAGGTTTTAAAAAAATACACTGGTTTGGGGATGATGAAGAATTCCCCTTAAAGTATACCTTATATCAAACTGATTAAAATATAATACTATCACAATGATTAAAATGATTTTTCCATGGAAACTTTCCTTTTGTAATAACCCTTTTCCACCATTTTATTAGAATTTCCTCTGGACAAAGTTGTATGTTACCATCCCCTGACACCCTAGACCTTGGGGTCATGTCATGCCTTGTCCATGGGCACATTGACGTGTGACAGCGTGCAGCTGGAATTCAACCTGCAACCAGCCTGATTACAAGATGACTGCCCACTGTGCCACAGATACCACATTTGCAGGTCATAGGGAACTGTGGTATCATCAGTTAATTTTGTTGGCAGTATTTCTTCTTTGCATGCTTATAGTTTGCACTAAACTAACAAAAAAAAATTTCAAATCTAAAAAATGTTTTCAAATGTTTGTGCTGGTTTTGCTCAAAAAATTTAATTTATGCCAAAATGTGGTATTTAAACATATTTTGGGTAGTTCCTAGTTCGTCTTTTTTTTTACGGCATCCGGTTCATCTCACCGGTTAAAGTTCATCAAAGTCATCTGGAAGGTCATCAGTGGAAACTATTTAAGAAAGCACTTAAGAAAGTACTCGGCTGCTTATTTGATAAACCCTCTGTTTCTGTCCATCAGCACTACCGTTATCAGACCAGATAAATGGAGTGTAGCCACCTGAAAGAATCAAACTTTTCCACAAGTCAATAGAAAGCAAGTCATTAACAACATTTCAGCAAAGAACGGTCTGTGTATAATTTCTGTCCCAAAGACTAATTAGAAAACATCTCTCCTCGTAATATAACCAAAGTCCAAATCTTATTTTGGGGAGTTCTCTCGACATGGCGATAAAAGGTTTTATATTTGAGAAGTACCTTAAAACAACAAAGTCTCCTCTCAAACAGTTTGACTGTGTTTCCTGTCATTGCTGCACATGAATTCCTGCCAACGAAATAAACACAAACCACATCAACAGGCTTATGTGTCCTGAATCAAAGCAGAACCGGATTTTATGCATTGAATACTTTTAAGCGACTTTAAGGATAATATATAGACATATTTCAATCAGATTTGATAAAAATAAGTATTGGAAACACTTAATTTAGATACACAAAATATAACAGAGTCAATTTAAAAAAGCAACTTTCCTAGAATAAATCTAAATAAAAAATGTGTCTTTAAAAGAGGTTGAGAAGATAGAAAGATAGAATGAAAAATGTGTGTCTAATATTCAAAGGCAACATAATCAAAAGTTTGGGAGACAGAAGAGTAAAAAACCTCCTGTTAGTTTTTCTGTGTAGATTTTAAGATGACTAAAACCCCCTGGCAAACTGAAGATAAATAAACTGGAGTAAATCAGAAATGTATGGTGGAGCAAGACCATTTAAACATCCATGAGACCACAAAAGGATTTTAACATAACTATGTGATGTGCAGGAAGCCGATGAATGACGGGAATTGTGATGTGAGCTCTTGTCTTTGTCAACCACTTAAAAGACAAGTGGCAGCCTTTTCAACAAGCTGGAGATGTAAAAAGGTTGACTGACACTAGCAAGATGTCTTTCACAAATGCCAAGATGACATAAAGCCATGTAATAGTTTTTTACAATTGATTGACCCATTCAATTAAGCTTTAGTATTTTCCTTATCTGGCACATTGATTTCTTAGAAGCCACCTTAAAACATATTTAAAGGTTTAAAAAAAATTTGTTTTAAGGATTTTCTTCACTGAGGCAAAAAGCATTCTAAACCTGTTGGGCACTACTAAAAAATGTGTTCACTCTCCTTCTGGCATCATGAATTGACTTTGAAAAACAACTTCCTTCATCCACTTTCTGGAACTCATTACCTGTATAAGTAAGACATTTTGTGAACACCATGATGGAGGTCAACAGTTACATAGCTGTTTGGGCATGCATGTGAAAACCTTGATCTTGCTGGCCAACAATAGACTTCATCTTTGAAGAAATGTTGGATCCAAATTAAAATATGCTCTGCTCTCTGTGTATATGCCGATGGTACCCTAATAGAAAATAAGCCTGAACCTGGTTGTCAAAGTCCCTGGATAAAAATAGAAATATAGCTTCGCTGAGATAACAAAAGGTTTCTGTTCACGTCAATGAAGTAGTTTCTCCTCTACTGCCTTAAGACAAGTGCTAGAGTGTGAGTAACTGCCAGGTCATCTCTGTTTATTAGACTAGGTGCACCCAGTGTGTCCTTATGTTCATCAGAAGCGATCACAGTAAAAGATTCTGTTTGGGCCGAGAAAATTAGTTTATTATAAAACAACGTGAGATGTAGATTTTACAGAACTCACTAACCCTTATATTACTAACCACCTTAAATTAGGCAGGAATGGAACTCGACCAACTCGAAGATTTGGCCGTTGGTGATTTCAATGAGGGCTTTGAAGTTCTCCTTTTCCAATAACATGAGCTTGTTCTATTTTATCTGTATTTTTCAATTCTCTACTTTCACTGACTTGCATACTCTATATTTGGCAAACTGTGAATGGATATCTGCATTTCAGCATATTATTTTTTTTGGTAAACCATCGCTTTATTTAATCAGTCAATATTTATGGCTAGTTATAACATTAGCAATCACTCATCAAAAATAAAAAAATAATTTCGGATATTGCTAATGATTTTTAAGAATATTAGTTTTAGACATTACTAAGATATATCTGAGGCTTTCTGACAATAGCGACATTGACAACGATTATCCACATATGGGGAAATTCTATCCAAATCACCTATTGCCTTATGACCACCTGACCCTGAGCAGAAACAAGTGGGTAAGGATGAAAGAGTTTGGCATTTCTAAATTATTTTTTAAAACATACATTGATGTCTTTTTCTTTTCATCTTAGGCTTTTACTCTTAAGGTAGTTAAAAAAAAAAGAAATTTCAAAACACTACTGCTACTTTATTCCATCAGTTTGGAGAGCCGCAATCAGTTGTTATTTATGTGTTTAATAGAATTTTCTAACCAGCGATTTCTTTTGGAGCTCTTCTCAAACTCATCTGCTGTCAAGTTGTATTATGGGATCACATTAAAATGTTTGTTCTGTTATTTTTTTGTCAAGCAAGCGTTGAACTTTCATTTTTATAAAATTTGTTCTTACATCATCAGCTTCACTTTTCAGTACATGTTTTTTTTTTCTTTTTCTTTTCATAAACACAAAGTAAATAAAATACAAAATTCTAAATTTACCAGTAGCTTTGAAGCTTTGAGGATTTCACAGTTGTCAGGGCAACAAAGAAGTTGTCACAAACTAAAAACTGTAGATACTTGCATTTACAGACAAAGACGCACAGAGACAGTTATGGACTCTTGACACTCTAACACCTGCAGACACAAGCTCTTATGAAATTATGTTAGCTGTTGCGGAGATTATATTAGCCACCTGTTGCTGTCTGGCATTTTAATAGTGCCTCCAAATAAAATGTCCTCTAACATAAACCCTGTTGTTGTGGTACCTGCTAGATAAAAATACATAGCAGATATTTTATTCTTCTTTTTACTCCAACCAATTGTATTTGTAGGTGTGTCTGATGTAAAAAAAAGGACGCTGCTGAATATTAGTATTTAACATCAAACATACAAAGAAATTATTTGCATTGAAAGATGCCAAACTGGTGTATGTAATACTCTAGACAGTAGACATTATTGCTGTGCAAGGACTGTCTGAGAAAAGGTAACATGCGAACTGAGCTTCAAACAGCCCAGGAACAGCTGTACCATGACATCAGATGCGTTTGTATTATTCTTGACAAGGGAAAGCCATGCCCACTCTTACGTCGTTCCACTGGATCTAATTTGCCAATTTGAGATTTAAAAGACCGGTTCCCTTAAGACTCCACCGCTGAAGCCGGTTGTTACCAACTTGTGGTGAAGGTGTTGATGAACTGTGTTGCTGGGTAAGCTGGAACGGTGATGGATTGGCAGAGTGATTAATTGTAATTTATGGGTTTGCCTGCTGTTTTTTTAGGTCCACAGTCTGCATTGGCTGAGGCCTCATTTGTTAAAATTACAGCCTTTGTCAGGTAAAATTATATTGCTTTTCAGGTGAGCAACAGTTGCCAGCTTATATTATTTGTGGCATCCCTGATCACGCTCCACCACTTGCGGTTTAACAGAACGCCTGTTTGCACATCTGTCCAACACATCTGAAAGTCTGCTATATAAACTTAGAAACTATTTTTGTTGTAGTAAGAACTCTCTAAGCAACATTAAAAAATTGTGAAGGTAGAACAAAGTCTCAATGTAATAGCTTTTCTACTATTTGAGGTATTTTCTGTAAATGCCAAATCTGTCATACTTTTCAGTTATCTTACCCACATAAACAGAGGACTCTCAGGAGTACAATAATAACACAGTTTATTGATTAATGTGGATGTGTCTGGAGGCAGGAAGCAATGGTCACGGCAGGGAAAGGAAGGGAGATCCAGGAAACAGAGAGCGACATGGGGAACCAGAGACTTCTGGAGG
>JAVLVB010000486.1:122666-133441 GCA_032876305.1 Orestias chungarensis | reverse complement strand
TCAAAAATAACACCAAGGTTCTTTACATTGTCACCAGATGCCAACCTGATTCTATCCAGGTCAAGTGGCTGACTAAGCAATTTCTTTTTTAGGGGTTCTGGTCCAAAGATAACAACTTCTGTCTTTTCAGAGTTCAAGAGCAGAAAGTTTAATGTCATCCACATTTTTATGTCATCTAGACATGCCTGTAATCTACCATCTCTGTGCCACCTCATTCCAGGTCATCCCAATTTTATTCCTAGGTCAGAATAAAGTTTAAAGATTGATGATTCTAAAAGTGAAATTTTAATTGGACTTTGAACTATCTTAAATAGACAATTGTTCAAACCATACAGCAAAATAAATCACGCTTGCCACGGATATGTTAAGGATTCTTGCTATTACATTGACAGCTTGCCCAGCTTGTTATTTTGTCACTTCAAGACACTTCACCGGTCTTGTATATTACCTAGTGGCACCAATTGCATGTAAGCCGTTTTTCTGTCATTCTGTCCCAGCGCAGTTGTGGCTACAATGTAAGTAACCATCATCATCAGATCAATGAATGAATGACAATACAGTGTAAAACACTGAGTCCTATAGACTATGTTGGATAAGCAGTAATTGAGTTGAGGGGGGAACGGGGGATGGCATCTGAAAATAATCAAAAAAATCATCCCCTTCTTAAATGACCACCCCACCCCCCACCCCCCATACCATCCCCTGTGACATTTTATTACTGAATGTACAAATTTGTACTATATTAACAATAGAAATATTATGCTAATTTAACATTTGGTGGGCTGTGTGCTTACGAGTACCCTGAGCAAACTACTGTAGCCCAGATTCGATTTCATTTTCGACATCAATGGCACAATCAGCGGAGCAGGTGAGGGTGTTTTTTGAACAGCATCATGGCCAAGTGGCAAGGTCAAAGCGCTTTGACGGACTTCATTTTTAAGAGGGCAAATACTAATGCTTCAGGTAAGTCAAAAGTCAGAAGTCTCTGGACATAGCAATATAGCATACACAACTACACAAACTAGTGTGAAGCGCAAACGTTTTTTTGTCTTTAAACTAGATTTAGTCTAAATCAAGTGCATAGGCCTTGTTGAACATTCAAAATCGACATTTAGGTTGTGAATACAGTAATATCACACGAGAGGGAGTGCTGTATTGGTGAATAAAGCAAAGGTGATAATCATACTGAGCTATATTCACCAATATAGCATGACCTTGAGTTCTACAAACACATTTTATTAGATAACAATATTGGGCGAAACAGTAAAGACTGTGATTTGTTTGTTTATTTAAATATTTATTGGCTCCGCCAACACAAATAGTTCATCAACTCCAAGCGAAAAGAGGCTGTTGCCAGGCAAAATGTAAACATTTTCTTTGCAATAAGCCTCCACACAATACACAATACAGATACTTTGTACCATTTACTTATATACATCAAGGAACGTCATTAATCTCCTGTATCCAGGCCTCTCTCCTTCCTTTTGTTCTGCTCTGAGTCTGATGAAATGTTAGTTTTGGAAATACGTCCATTTTTGCAGTTAAATCAATCATAGATGTCAAAACAGATGGATTGTTTTTTACAGTTACTTAGAATGCCTGTGTAGCGAACAAAGCTGAAGATGGCTTCCAATTCCAGCTTCCGATTCGGGAAATGGATAAAGTGCGACTCCACTTCTGTTCTAGCAACCTTCAGCACATTGAATCTTCCCTAGATAAAACAACTACAAAATAAGACACTTCAGACATGGACTGGATTATTCTAAAGAGATTGCGGAATATTTAAAACCTTGTTTATGATTTGTGAAAACTTCGATAAAGGCATAATTTCAGCACTTCTTTAGTATCTGCATAACACTAGAACTTCCCTAACCCCCAGAGGTTATACACCTATGAAAACCTTCAGTGTGGTTAAGATTATTTCTCTTAAAAGAATTACCAAATGGGATATAAATATCTGGCCAATTGTCATAAATGAATTTAACCTATTAAGATAATTTTACTAATTTATTTTCAGCATGTAGCCAACTGTAAAATTAGGCAATACAAGCAATTTAGAAATCTCTGAATGAATATTTAAAAGTTGAGTAAAAATATTAGAATTTTTTATAGGCCTATTCCATTTTCAAACTTTTTTGAATGTCTGATACTTTCATCAAAATAATAAGCCTATACAATTTCTAAGATGAATTGAATTTAGCCTATTGTTAATAAACTTGGTGTTAATAATTGTACTGTGAATGATTTTTTTTTCTTTTTATTAAATTACATATATAGCATATATTTCTCTATTTTGTCTCCAGACTCTGTGACTGTTTATTGTAACTAAAAGACATTACTTAAAGCACCTGACATAGGGAACAACCATGTTCAGCAAAGTGAACCAAAGGCAGAAGAGGGTCAGTCTACTGTGGCTTTGAAGGTTTTCTAAGGAGTTCCTTTAACAAAGCATTTAAGGCACAACAGGGAAATAAGCCAGCACCAGTTTTTTTAATGCTTTGGCTGCAAATATTGAGGCTAGGAGGGGATGCCTGCCTAGGAAACAAAGAAGCAAAACAGGATACCTGAGCTTTCTTCACAATTTGAAGATGCTCCATCCAAGAGATCAGAGACAAGTGGAGTTTGCTATGCTGAAAAGAAAATACAGGAACTCTGCACCAAACGCCAAACTGTGGATTAATGAAAGCATCAAATCCAGAAGGGCTAAAACCTCTCTTGCAAGAAATTTACACTTTGGTCATCTCCACAGCTGAATGTGAATGTGGGTTCAGGCAACTGAGTATATTAAGGCCGCACTAAGTAACTTTTTAACCTTCATAAAATATTTTCGTAACTTTTGTGATTATACGTCGATTTACAGAATGTTGAATGTCATGGCATGTCATGGTTAACTGGCACTAAGCAACTTTTAGGAGGGTGGCAGGAACCCTGTCACACAAAACAGCTACAAATGTACTAACTGCTTTACGGCATTTGTCACTTCCCCTGTTCCTTATTTTCAACAGCATCATTTGAAATGGTTTTGCTACAATTAGATTCATGACCTCATCTCTATTCATCCTTCACATAGCGACTGAAAAAAAAAAGATGTACCTTAATCCAACTGCAGGTGAACGGGAGATCAGGATTTACCATGCTATGCGCTGGTCATCATAGAAAATGCAGTCTTCATTAAGGCAAAGCACAACCGCTTTTGTCCACACTGGCCCCCAAAATCTTTAAAATAGATGTCGTTTTGCTGGGTGAGTGGCGTTAGTTCAACCGTTCGCTTGCAAAGCTGACGTCCCTACCTCTTATTTTCTTAAAATCCACAACTATTAAGTTGTTGAAAACATAGTATTTATTCAAGACATCTTGAACATAAAGGACAAACCCAATTTCAAAATGATAAAACATAAGAAACACAACTTTTATTGGCAAATATGCTATGATTTAGTCTTTTTAGGAATGGTAGTGTAATCAAAAGGTGAGTCAACATTGAAATCTGACAAAAAAAATTCTAATTGATTTGTATTATATTTTAGTAGCATTTTGTTTTAAATGTAGATTTATTAACACTAAGACAGACAGTTCAGCACCATAGACAGCAGCATTGTTGAGGTCGGGTTAAAGGGATGCTCACTTTGGGCATTAGGGCTTTCTAGTGACAAAATAATGAATAACATAAAAACTGTTACAGTAAACAAAAGATTGATTTTGTATTTTTCTTCAACAGAGGTATGTTTTGACATTTTCCCAAAGCTTTGTTTTTATTACATTGCTGCATTTAAAAAAAGGTCAGTGTAGAATCGAGCAGTGAGTGCCATCAGAGTGATGGTGACTGATTTTGATCAGATTTCAGCCTTTGACAAAACCGCACTATAAAATTATATTAAAATTGCAAAGTGTAATTTTAAATTTTTGCAAAAATTACCTTTGTTACAGTTGATGTTTAAGAAAATATAATTTTTATTACAGACGTTCGGCTGTAGGTATTGACCTAAATGCATCATGGAGTCGACATGTTCATAGAAAGCTTTGTAGCAGAGCAGCTGGTAAAGTAATACCCAATGGAAAACCTCAGCTGGTCAAATATTGTGGATTAGCAATTAAAGGAATTGACCAATTTTAACATCGTTATTTCTCAGTACCAAGCTTTTTTTTTGATGAAACACATTACAGATACGTAAATTTTAATCATGCTGTTCATAAAACTCTAATGAACACACTGGGCGGAGCACGGTGGACAGCAACAGTGCAAATGTATACAAACCTGGTGATTTGGCTTAGTAGGTAGTGGGTTTGCCCTTTAACAATTGGTTTCAGAAATCCCACTCTGTTAGTAATGTTGTTATTGTGTCCTTGGACAGGATGCTTCATCCTCTTTGGTGGAGACTGTTTGTAGTGTAAAGACCTTTGTAGTTTTCAAGCTTCATAAACAATATATACAAATACAGGCAATTTACCATTTGTGACAATCTTAATCCATCTGGAGCTTTATTTACCACCTTAACATACTATAGGGGTCCAAACAACATTCTAATATTATTACTCTTTAACTCCCTATTGGGTCTCCAATGGGGAATTTGAACCTGGGGAAGGAGTTAGACCTATAGAAGCTGAAAGATCTGAATGTGTGTGAGATATTTCTTTGACATATTTTGTCAACAAAATACAGTGTAACTAGGTACCCTTTGAAATCTAGCAGGTCCATTGTGGTACTATGCATCAACTGTTTCTAAACCACAAAATCAAGCTTGTTCCTGTGGTTGTTCAATAGGTTCATGGACAAGATCACAGTAGTGGAGAAAAAATAGATGGTTTAGGTTCCTAAGACTCTTATTTTGTAGATATTTTAATTCTGACTTATTCAGCTACCATGACTGTGGTAACATGATAGTTTAAAAAGTTAATTTCTTTTTATTCCCTGTGCCTATTTCAGGTTTGGAAATACATTTGCCTTTGATTTAAATACTACATAAAAAAATCCTACTAAATAAACATAATTCATCATGATTACATTTACAGCTATCCAATACCGATTTTGTAGGTTATTACACATATAATGCAAATAGTTGTCACTTTTCAATTTTATGATCACCTGGCTAAGACATCACACCTTACCTTGGAATTATTCTTGCTGAATGATGTAATTTGTATTTATTTTAGCTGCTGATCTTTTTACAGTCTACCTCTAATGGTGTTGTTGTCCACTGTGCGTCTTCATGATTCTCTGCCCCTTTAGGTCGCCCCTGTGGGCTTTTCTGTATACAGAGCTGAATAGGTTGACTCTGCAAACAGAGTACTACAGCTGGAGCTGAGGCTGTGCTGCTGACAATGTGAGGAATCAATCTAGCCTTGGAATAAATATAAGGTATGTATTCATAAATAGAGGGACCCAAAAAGTTGAGTTTTTTGGGTCCCTCTATTTATGAATACATACCTTATATTTATTCCAAGGCTAGATTGATTCCTCACATTGTCAGCAGCACAGCCTCAGCTCCAGCTGTAGTACTCTGTTTGCAGAGTCAACCTATTCAGCTCTGTATACAGAAAAGCCCACAGGGGCGACCTAAAGGGGCAGAGAATCATGAAGACGCACAGTGGACAACAACACCATTAGAGGTAGACTGTAAAAAGATCAGCAGCTAAAATAAATACAAATTACATCATTCAGCAAGAATAATTCCAAGGTAAGGTGTGATGTCTTAGCCAGGTGATCATAAAATTGAAAAGTGACAACTATTTGCATTATATGTGTAATAACCTACAAAATCGGTATTGGATAGCTGTAAATGTAATCATGATGAATTATGTTTATTTAGTAGGATTTTTTTATGTAGTATTTAAATCAAAGGCAAATGTATTTCCAAACCTGAAATAGGCACAGGGAATAAAAAGAAATTAACTTTTTAAACTATCATGTTACCACAGTCATGGTAGCTGAATAAGTCAGAATTAAAATATCTACAAAATAAGAGTCTTAGGAACCTAAACCATCTATTTTTTCTCCACTACTGTGATCTTGTCCATGAACCTATTGAACAACCACAGGAACAAGCTTGATTTTGTGGTTTAGAAACAGTTGATGCATAGTACCACAATGGACCTGCTAGATTTCAAAGGGTACCTAGTTACACTGTATTTTGTTGACAAAATATGTCAAAGAAATATCTCACACACATTCAGATCTTTCAGCTTCTATAGGTCTAACTCCTTCCCCAGGTTCAAATTCCCCATTGGAGACCCAATAGGGAGTTAAAGAGTAATAATATTAGAATGTTGTTTGGACCCCTATAGTATGTTAAGGTGGTAAATAAAGCTCCAGATGGATTAAGATTGTCACAAATGGTAAATTGCCTGTATTTGTATATATTGTTTATGAAGCTTGAAAACTACAAAGGTCTTTACACTACAAACAGTCTCCACCAAAGAGGATGAAGCATCCTGTCCAAGGACACAATAACAACATTACTAACAGAGTGGGATTTCTGAAACCAATTGTTAAAGGGCAAACCCACTACCTACTAAGCCAAATCACCAGGTTTGTATACATTTGCACTGTTGCTGTCCACCGTGCTCCGCCCAGTGTGTTCATTAGAGTTTTATGAACAGCATGATTAAAATTTACGTATCTGTAATGTGTTTCATCAAAAAAAAAGCTTGGTACTGAGAAATAACGATGTTAAAATTGGTCAATTCCTTTAATTGCTAATCCACAATATTTGACCAGCTGAGGTTTTCCATTGGGTATTACTTTACCAGCTGCTCTGCTACAAAGCTTTCTATGAACATGTCGACTCCATGATGCATTTAGGTCAATACCTACAGCCGAACGTCTGTAATAAAAATTATATTTTCTTAAACATCAACTGTAACAAAGGTAATTTTTGCAAAAATTTAAAATTACACTTTGCAATTTTAATATAATTTTATAGTGCGGTTTTGTCAAAGGCTGAAATCTGATCAAAATCAGTCACCATCACTCTGATGGCACTCACTGCTCGATTCTACACTGACCTTTTTTTAAATGCAGCAATGTAATAAAAACAAAGCTTTGGGAAAATGTCAAAACATACCTCTGTTGAAGAAAAATACAAAATCAATCTTTTGTTTACTGTAACAGTTTTTATGTTATTCATTATTTTGTCACTAGAAAGCCCTAATGCCCAAAGTGAGCATCCCTTTAACCCGACCTCAACAATGCTGCTGTCTATGGTGCTGAACTGTCTGTCTTAGTGTTAATAAATCTACATTTAAAACAAAATGCTACTAAAATATAATACAAATCAATTAGAATTTTTTTTGTCAGATTTCAATGTTGACTCACCTTTTGATTACACTACCATTCCTAAAAAGACTAAATCATAGCATATTTGCCAATAAAAGTTGTGTTTCTTATGTTTTATCATTTTGAAATTGGGTTTGTCCTTTATGTTCAAGATGTCTTGAATAAATACTATGTTTTCAACAACTTAATAGTTGTGGATTTTAAGAAAATAAGAGGTAGGGACGTCAGCTTTGCAAGCGAACGGTTGAACTAACGCCACTCACCCAGCAAAACGACATCTATTTTAAAGATTTTGGGGGCCAGTGTGGACAAAAGCGGTTGTGCTTTGCCTTAATGAAGACTGCATTTTCTATGATGACCAGCGCATAGCATGGTAAATCCTGATCTCCCGTTCACCTGCAGTTGGATTAAGGTACATCTTTTTTTTTTCAGTCGCTATGTGAAGGATGAATAGAGATGAGGTCATGAATCTAATTGTAGCAAAACCATTTCAAATGATGCTGTTGAAAATAAGGAACAGGGGAAGTGACAAATGCCGTAAAGCAGTTAGTACATTTGTAGCTGTTTTGTGTGACAGGGTTCCTGCCACCCTCCTAAAAGTTGCTTAGTGCCAGTTAACCATGACATGCCATGACATTCAACATTCTGTAAATCGACGTATAATCACAAAAGTTACGAAAATATTTTATGAAGGTTAAAAAGTTACTTAGTGCGGCCTTAATATACTCAGTTGCCTGAACCCACATTCACATTCAGCTGTGGAGATGACCAAAGTGTAAATTTCTTGCAAGAGAGGTTTTAGCCCTTCTGGATTTGATGCTTTCATTAATCCACAGTTTGGCGTTTGGTGCAGAGTTCCTGTATTTTCTTTTCAGCATAGCAAACTCCACTTGTCTCTGATCTCTTGGATGGAGCATCTTCAAATTGTGAAGAAAGCTCAGGTATCCTGTTTTGCTTCTTTGTTTCCTAGGCAGGCATCCCCTCCTAGCCTCAATATTTGCAGCCAAAGCATTAAAAAAACTGGTGCTGGCTTATTTCCCTGTTGTGCCTTAAATGCTTTGTTAAAGGAACTCCTTAGAAAACCTTCAAAGCCACAGTAGACTGACCCTCTTCTGCCTTTGGTTCACTTTGCTGAACATGGTTGTTCCCTATGTCAGGTGCTTTAAGTAATGTCTTTTAGTTACAATAAACAGTCACAGAGTCTGGAGACAAAATAGAGAAATATATGCTATATATGTAATTTAATAAAAAGAAAAAAAAATCATTCACAGTACAATTATTAACACCAAGTTTATTAACAATAGGCTAAATTCAATTCATCTTAGAAATTGTATAGGCTTATTATTTTGATGAAAGTATCAGACATTCAAAAAAGTTTGAAAATGGAATAGGCCTATAAAAAATTCTAATATTTTTACTCAACTTTTAAATATTCATTCAGAGATTTCTAAATTGCTTGTATTGCCTAATTTTACAGTTGGCTACATGCTGAAAATAAATTAGTAAAATTATCTTAATAGGTTAAATTCATTTATGACAATTGGCCAGATATTTATATCCCATTTGGTAATTCTTTTAAGAGAAATAATCTTAACCACACTGAAGGTTTTCATAGGTGTATAACCTCTGGGGGTTAGGGAAGTTCTAGTGTTATGCAGATACTAAAGAAGTGCTGAAATTATGCCTTTATCGAAGTTTTCACAAATCATAAACAAGGTTTTAAATATTCCGCAATCTCTTTAGAATAATCCAGTCCATGTCTGAAGTGTCTTATTTTGTAGTTGTTTTATCTAGGGAAGATTCAATGTGCTGAAGGTTGCTAGAACAGAAGTGGAGTCGCACTTTATCCATTTCCCGAATCGGAAGCTGGAATTGGAAGCCATCTTCAGCTTTGTTCGCTACACAGGCATTCTAAGTAACTGTAAAAAACAATCCATCTGTTTTGACATCTATGATTGATTTAACTGCAAAAATGGACGTATTTCCAAAACTAACATTTCATCAGACTCAGAGCAGAACAAAAGGAAGGAGAGAGGCCTGGATACAGGAGATTAATGACGTTCCTTGATGTATATAAGTAAATGGTACAAAGTATCTGTATTGTGTATTGTGTGGAGGCTTATTGCAAAGAAAATGTTTACATTTTGCCTGGCAACAGCCTCTTTTCGCTTGGAGTTGATGAACTATTTGTGTTGGCGGAGCCAATAAATATTTAAATAAACAAACAAATCACAGTCTTTACTGTTTCGCCCAATATTGTTATCTAATAAAATGTGTTTGTAGAACTCAAGGTCATGCTATATTGGTGAATATAGCTCAGTATGATTATCACCTTTGCTTTATTCACCAATACAGCACTCCCTCTCGTGTGATATTACTGTATTCACAACCTAAATGTCGATTTTGAATGTTCAACAAGGCCTATGCACTTGATTTAGACTAAATCTAGTTTAAAGACAAAAAAACGTTTGCGCTTCACACTAGTTTGTGTAGTTGTGTATGCTATATTGCTATGTCCAGAGACTTCTGACTTTTGACTTACCTGAAGCATTAGTATTTGCCCTCTTAAAAATGAAGTCCGTCAAAGCGCTTTGACCTTGCCACTTGGCCATGATGCTGTTCAAAAAACACCCTCACCTGCTCCGCTGATTGTGCCATTGATGTCGAAAATGAAATCGAATCTGGGCTACAGTAGTTTGCTCAGGGTACTCGTAAGCACACAGCCCACCAAATGTTAAATTAGCATAATATTTCTATTGTTAATATAGTACAAATTTGTACATTCAGTAATAAAATGTCACAGGGGATGGTATGGGGGGTGGGGGGTGGGGTGGTCATTTAAGAAGGGGATGATTTTTTTGATTATTTTCAGATGCCATCCCCCGTTCCCCCCTCAACTCAATTACTGCTTATCCAACATAGTCTATAGGACTCAGTGTTTTACACTGTATTGTCATTCATTCATTGATCTGATGATGATGGTTACTTACATTGTAGCCCCAACTGCGCTGGGACAGAATGACAGAAAAACGGCTTACATGCAATTGGTGCCACTAGGTAATATACAAGACCGGTGAAGTGTCTTGAAGTGACAAAATAACAAGCTGGGCAAGCTGTCAATGTAATAGCAAGAATCCTTAACATATCCGTGGCAAGCGTGATTTATTTTGCTGTATGGTTTGAACAATTGTCTATTTAAGATAGTTCAAAGTCCAATTAAAATTTCACTTTTAGAATCATCAATCTTTAAACTTTATTCTGACCTAGGAATAAAATTGGGATGACCTGGAATGAGGTGGCACAGAGATGGTAGATTACAGGCATGTCTAGATGACATAAAAATGTGGATGACATTAAACTTTCTGCTCTTGAACTCTGAAAAGACAGAAGTTGTTATCTTTGGACCAGAACCCCTAAAAAAGAAATTGCTTAGTCAGCCACTTGACCTGGATAGAATCAGGTTGGCATCTGGTGACAATGTAAAGAACCTTGGTGTTATTTTTGA
>JAVLVB010000486.1:103304-122566 GCA_032876305.1 Orestias chungarensis | reverse complement strand
CCTCCAGAAGTCTCTGGTTCCCCATGTCGCTCTCTGTTTCCTGGATCTCCCTTCCTTTCCCTGCCGTGACCATTGCTTCCTGCCTCCAGACACATCCACATTAATCAATAAACTGTGTTATTATTGTACTCCTGAGAGTCCTCTGTTTATGTGGGTAAGATAACTGAAAAGTATGACAGATTTGGCATTTACAGAAAATGTTTTTTTTTTTCTTAAACTGTTTACAGCATTAGATATGTGCCTTTAACTTGTACTGTATTCAATTGAGATTTGTTTTGAAGGGATTTGCGATTTGGAAATCAGGAAGAACACGTCCATAACACCATCTGGTGTTTTAGGTAAAGTCAATACTAACAATGCTGCTGCCTGTTGTTTACCGTCCATGTTACTCCTGTAATCGTTCCTTGGAGCTGAAAAATCCATATGCATTTGCATTTCTGCCATTTCCTGCTGCTCTTTCGGTTTGACAGACAAGACATTGATTAAGATATTCATGCTGATGCTCTGTAGCAATTAGCACAAGACCTAGCCTGTTAAATTCTCTGCTTTTCAAACCCACAAGACGGTTTTGTTGGTCAGCAAAGCTAAAGTTCAGTCTTCACAAAGCGCTGTTAACCAAAGGCTTTAAACAAGTTGAAATCATATTTTTTATTTCACTTACAAGCTAAATAACACATCACAGTTGAAAATCTTTCCTTCTTTTTGTTTTATGTATTCTATCTTTGATTTGATTTGATTATGATTACGATTTCAAAGACTTTGGTTAGAAGCCAGCGAAAAAGAAAGAGTAATTTCAGCGCCGTATGATTTCCCTTTACATGTCAGATACGTTTTTGTTTTGTTTTTTTGACTATTGGCATTCAAAGAAAGTGTGTCCAAAACAGAGGCACTCAAGTTATGGGGTCGTCATGGCATACCTGTTGGATGGAACATTGGACAGACAACTATTTGGTTGTGAGTTGTGTGCAGGTTGTGCATTTTAGGCAGCACATGGGTTGGAGGTGTAGACGGACCTGCGAAAGTGACCACTGGTGGCAGACTTACCATCTTATTGTGAATAGTATATTCTACACAGGTATAGATCCAGCCAATTTAAAACTTACAGTGTTTATTGATTATTGTGTTTACACCATAGTGTTTATTGATTATTGAAACCATTGTCATGTGAATTATGTACCCAATGACCTTTTGGTCTTTAGCATTGGAACTGGTACTATCAGTTGGCCAATCTGCTAAGTTCAAAAGAATTCAGAAGCTATAGGCCAGCCACATTGACCTTGAATCTAATCAAAGCCACTTAGAGGTTGATACTCAAACATCCTCACCCCCTCCTGAAGTCTTCCTTTGGTTCACTGCATTTTGCCTTCCACCCTGGCATCCTGGGGGATTAAGCCATCATTTACCTCCTGCGCTCAGCTTTGACACACCTAGAGAAGCCTAGAAGCAATGTTAAGGTCAATTTAGTTTCGATTTAGGAAGGATCCTCTAGCAGAACCTGGCTTTGCATGAGCGGTCATCTGCCACAAGCGAAAAGGGACACAAGAAGAGAAAAAAAGACAAAAAGAAGCAGATGATTGCTCTAAGTTAATAGGTGAATGTTTAGTTGTTGTTAGCTTTATTGCAGTTGATTTCCCTTTTCAAGAAGACCTTACTAAACAGAGAGCCAGACCAGGTATACTATCTAAACAGACGGAAAAAAGTAAACAGTATAATTATCAGTTGAAATAACAGAAAGTAGTAACATTTTGTGTGACCATGTAAGTCCATGTAATAAAAAAAGGTAAACACTTACCTTTCAGAGTCCATTTAAGTCAAAATTATTACATGCATCATCCGTATTAAAAGTCCAGCCAAAGAAAATATAATTCCAGCTGTGGCTGTTCATAAAGATTAACTATATGTTGCCTCGCTAAGCTTGGATATTATGTAATTACGTGGATTTCATTTGTGGATGATTGAGGAGCTGGCGGAGATGTAAGTAATGGCCATCGGGGATGCAGATGTTATATTACCTTTTGGTTTTCTGGGGGTTTGTTTGGCGTCCAAAAGAGGCTTTTTTCAATCTGTTATAGAAAGGATTAATTTCATAATAATATAAATGTGTGTACTACTCTGTCGTACTTAGAGTGGTCTCAGAGTTGTTTTATTGAGGCGGAAATTCAGTTTTCTCCTTTTGTCTCATTAGAACCTCAAAGAGCTAACACCAGTTAGTCTAAATTGGATTTTTAGCATTGTTGTAAATTGCTTTATTCAAAATCTAAAGTTTACACAGAGTAAGTTTAATATTCTTACAAACACACTGGCAACCTAGCTCACCTGTGGATGTACTTTAAGACAAAACCTTAAAAGCTGCTTTTTGTATGAAATAATGAAAAATATAAATAAAAATCAGGAAAGATGCCAGGATCTCAATTTTACAGCTCCACAAACAATCATTTCTATGAATGAGAGCTTTGTGCTAAACATTTCCAATCAGTAAGTTAATGATGGTAAAATGTATGATAACGGCAGCCTATAGCTAATCTAGATTTAGACAAAAACAACAGGTCAGACACTATTATCTATGCACTTCTTTGGGGGAAAACTGGATTACATGGTTGAAATCCTTTCTGTTTTATTTTTTCTCTTGGTTTTTACATTTTCCCATGGAACTTTGTTTTTAACCCTTTTGTTTCTCTACTGATTGTTACTGAACATCTTCAAGACCACAAGATAAAAACATTTTTTTAATTTTTTTGCAGATACAGTTCAGGGTGTGTGCTTTTTGGTCTGGGATTGGTAACCTAATGCCAGAAGCCCTTAAAAATTGTATTATATTTAATTGTTTGGGGGGGGGGGGGGGGTTTATATTTTGGAAGCCCTTGTCAGTCATGTAGGTCTCCTAACTTTTCCTCAGATTCGGCGTCCCCGCCATGAAATGAACTGACTTTGATGCGCGCTCCAGGAAAGAATAATAGTGCAAAACAATTGTTTTACAAAACATACTATGAAAACTTCCTTCTCAACAGACTGCAGTGAAGTCCAACTATGACTGTCTTTTCTTTTGTAGTTGCATAAACCAACTCTGACAGAAGACCTCCAAAGTGGCAAAAAAAGAGAAACCTTAAAAATTAATGCAGTCGTAATTAAGATATTTAGTATTTAATTCAGAAAAATATGGTGTAAATGTATCTTATAGATTAGTTTGAAGGCTGTATACCACAGAAACAAGTATGTATAGCAAGTATGAATAAATGTTGAACAAAGAGTTAATACAGTAAATTATCTAAAATTAAATATTTAATTGTGTGCCAACTGGAAACCAGAAACTAAAAGTAATAAACAATAGTAACAGTATTTATATCAGTGTCAGTGGACTCA
Source organism: Orestias chungarensis (assembly GCA_032876305.1). Classification (NCBI taxonomy): domain Eukaryota; kingdom Metazoa; phylum Chordata; class Actinopteri; order Cyprinodontiformes; family Cyprinodontidae; genus Orestias; species Orestias chungarensis. The sequence continues at coordinate 119,206 of JAVLVB010000486.1, read as the reverse complement.
TATTATTAACTACAGAAAATAACTTCAAATAGCAGCTAAAAGAGCATAGACAAACACAAAGACATACTCCTTCAAATTGTAAAATAACATTTGTTACAGTTGAGTAACATGATTACAATCAGTCTTTTTCAACTTAGACATTATTTATTACTAACTATCATATTAACAGGACATAGAATCCTAAATTGTCATCAGTATCTGGGAGCACTTTCCACTGAAACTGTTCACAGGACTTTCCTTTTGTTCAAAATTAAAGCTTGATTGTATATGGTTAATATTAATCTAATTTCATGCAATTATTGACACAAATACCCCATCTTAAAAATATTGAAATTGATTTTTGAACACGTATTTAAAAAAACAAGACCAAGATATCAAATGTATTTAAGTATTCCCAGCCTTTGCCTGATACTTTGCATATCCACATTTTGGCAGAAAAACACCCTCAAGTCTTGTTGAATATGATCCCACAAGCTTTGCAAACCTATGCTTGGGCAGGTCACCAATTCTTTTCAATTGCCCAGTTTAGATAGCCAGCCAGTTATAGTAGGAGTCCTGGTGGTTCAAAGCATCTTCTAATTTCAAATGATGGAGTCAACTGCATTCACAATGACCTTATAAGCAACATTTTCTACTGAATATCCTTCTCCAGATTTGTGTCTTGAGACGATCTTATGTTGGAGGTCCACCAACAGATCCTGCTCAGTGTTTGCGCACTGAGATCCACTGTCAACCTTGGGACTTCATATAGACAGCTTTTCCAAGTCAAATTGAGCAGGTTTTCCATTCTGAAATTTGGGGGTTATAATGATTTGTTAGTAAGTGTGACTCCTGTGTATTGTGATTGTATCTAAACCTCCGACATGCTAGAAGCAATTTAGGAGACGATAATAGTTTTAAGGTGATTTATTTACAAGAGTATTTGACAAAGAATAAGAATGTGCCCTAGAGAATCCTCGGACTGGAACGGAGTGTTACAGCGGGAGCTCTGCTCACAGAGTGATGGTAATTGTTTAAAACCATAGAATTTCTTACTTATTTCAGGGTTGATGTCCAGCAGGGGCGATGAGCAAGGATCCGAGTATTGGTTTGCGGGTGTGTTTATGTTCAGAGGGCATGGGCAGTAGATGGAAGCTGAGTGATTGGTGCTGGTAGCATTGACGTTGCTCCTTAGCAGAATCAGAGGAATGGATGCAGTCAGAGATGGCTTGTCTAGTTTGTTTGTTTGCTCTCGCAGATAATGAAGGTTGAGGCTCGGATCCAAATCCAGCAATGGATGAAAGTACGAGGGAGTACCTTGTTTGCACAAATGAGAGGATTTTTGTAGGGACTTCACAAAAGGTACATTTAAGTAACAACAAGTAATCATCAAAATTCGAAGGTAACTCAGAGAGAGTTAGGATTACTCAACCACAATCAAGTGATTAATTAGAAAAGCACAGAAAAAATGCCAGTGTTGCAGACGGTCTATACTTTCAAAACTCTGTACCTAAAGAGAAGGTTTGAATGCATTTGTTGTAGTTGCAAACTAACAATAGGGAGGCGCATTTTAATGAGATGCTTTCCTAACTACAGAACCAGAAATTACTGACCCTAACCTTCTATCATAGTATTAAACAAACATTAAAACAAAATGTACCAAAAGACTGCATCAAAGTCACTAATTGTGTTCTCAAGTTACTGTATTTTATACTGAAAGGATTTAGGCCTGTATTTTTCAATAAGCAATCTCTAAGAGAATGGTAAACAAACTTATAAAACACTTCTTTAGTAATTCTGACCAATCAAAGCACTTCACACACAGTTGTACTCACAAACACGTACACATTTACACAACAAATTTTGCCTGTTGCAAGAGAGCTACTCTAATCACTGAGCTACAGTATTTTTGCTTTGAAAGCAGCTATATGTTAATTTTTCCAAACATTCTAGTTTGCTTTGAAATTTATCTGCAGTGTACTTAAAAGCCTAAACAATTTGATGAAATGCATTGACATTTTTTTCTCTTGGGGAGGTAACATCTGGCTCATCAAATCTGCACAGAGAATTTTTTTTAGATGTGCTCCAGTGGATTGAGCCCTGTAAGTTGATGTTAATAAGGGGAAAACAAACTGAGAATCACTTAATCAGACTTCTGTCAGGCTTGCTGTTAAATCTTCATTTTCTTTCTGTTTTCTTTTACTTTTATTGCTTATATGTTTTATCAGCAGTTGATTTTATTTTGTTATTTTATTGGTTTTCTGTACAATAGCATTTTTCACAGAGAAAACCTCCACAAAGCAAACAAATACACTTTACTCTCTCTCTCCCTTTACTAATTTCAAGAGATGGATCATAACACAGTAAATGTTGACATAAGACTTCAATGGTTAATATTACTACTAACTTTGGTTTAAATATTCTACCAAGTTTCATTGTTAGCAGGTAACCATGGATGAATTGAAGAGAACCACATCTCAAGTAGAATAACCGATAGCTAATAAAACACTGCATTGATATCCCAATTCAATGAATATTTGTGCTTTTGGACAAAAATTTGTTCAAAGGAATTCTTATAAGTAACACTTGGTCCAGAATGCAAAGCAGAAGATAAAATTTGGCTGATGGACAGGAGGCATGGTGATGTCATGTCTGGAATAGGCTGTTTATCCAGCAACAAAGAAAAGCAGCATCTGGGCTATTTAGTAAAAATACTAAGAGGGCGGTCCATGGCCAGTTGGAAGAAAAATTGAGTTGTGATCACTGGAAGAGAAAGTTCAACTTATTTCCGAACCTATTAGTTAGGTATTTATCCGATGTGACTTACATGGTATGCATTAGCATGAAGGGTTTTGCATAGCAACCACATTGGATTTTGTTGATGTATATCCATGGCCTGTTGCTTCTGTATATTTCTTGCCCAAATAAAGCCTCTGCTTCCTTATTTAACAGTTCCACTAGATCATTAAAAGTCCAGGTTTTGCTACTGGTGAAGACTGTAGCTGTTTTGATGTAGATGGTGCTATCCACTCAAGTGTTCTCCATGCAGCTAGCAGAGTACGTCTCAATTTCAAGGCTCTAAATAACTAGATATAACCTCTTTAGCTTCCTTGAACATTTTGTCATAATTGTTTTAATTGCAGGTTACCTTTGAACAAAGTATCTTGATTCTGAGCAAAGAAAAACACGGTTGTATGGATGTATGTATGTATCAATCCCTGAAATTTGCTTAAAACAAACCTAATGCTTTCTTTTCTCTGGTATCACAATGGAGAAACTGTTAAAATGTTGCTGCAGAGAGTGAGACATGATTGAACTCACCTGATATTTGTACAAATGCATTAAGGTGTTGTGATTTTAATTTTACAACAACTGAGCCTAACGTATGCTATTACATGCGGTGTTGGCAACAGCTGATGTTGAAATGAATGTAGTTCTCAAAAAAACATCTTTGAACTTTGTAATAATCCAACAAAAACTGCAAACAGTTTAATATATATGTCATGTTTTACAGCTTTTTGACCCACATAAACAGAAGGACTCTCAGGAGTTGAATTATCAGTCAGTTAACAAAGTTTGAATCATGATCTCGAGGCAGGATTGGCAGGAACGCCTTGGGAGACCAGAAGCTCCGAATGACGAGGACAGGAGAAGTAAAAAACCAGCAACTAGATGAATATTTATGTTGACGGTGTATATCTTACACCCTGATAATTTAGTCTGCAAAGAATACAAAAACTGGTGCGATATATATGGTCCCCAAAATAATACAAAATAACCACCTTTGTAAATGATAAATAAATGGAATAATAATGGAATTGATTGATATCTAGACAGTAGAGACGCCAGTTCAACATAACATGCACTTGATTTTCCCGTCTGTTGTTCACAAGCACATACTTTACTTTTCAAGCCTTTCAAGTACCTGTCTGCCTGTACTTTTAGAACTGTTTTTGTACTTTTGTTTATTAAATCATCAAAACAGTGTATTTTGGATTAGAATGAAAGTTTCATTTCCTGTTTGATTTTACTGGCACAACATTGCTTCTCATTTAGGGTCGGCAGTGAAACAGTAAGGATTACTGTACATACTGAGACAAAGTCTTACATCTATATCCTATAATAGCCCGTGTAGAGAAAGAGGGTAGGTGGGAGGGGTGGGTTCTTCTCTCTGACGGAAACCATAGCTTGTAGGACGAGGAGGTCAGTGCCAGATGATATTTTGCCCTGCTGTTCTGTCGCCAGATGAAACAGCAAGGATGATTTATGGAGGCTGCTGTACGGCAGGCAGCACAGAGAAAAATGTTTTCACTGGCCGCAGCAGACACAGACAAAATTGGGTTACATACAAAATGTAAAGACACTGTCTGCGGCTAACAAATTTAATCACGGCCATCCTTTCCTGCATGTTGTTTTTGTAGATGGTTGGATTACAGAGGTTTTTCTTTTCTCATTGTGTCTCTTTGCACACACACATGTTGTCCGGCTCAAATGGATGCAGCACAGCACTGTGTTCTCTGTTGGAAGTTGGAGAAGCTCTGATTACTCATGAAAGCAAACAAAATAAAAAAATTTAAGTATCATTTGATAAAACGCGTATTATATATGTCTTTGCGTATAGTTCCTGTTCGCAGGAATTCCAAAAATAATTGAGTTGTCAGTGTTAATGTTAAGATTGGAGCTTCATCAATAGTCTAACCTGGCAGTCCTGCAAAAGGGAAACTAAACATCATTGTCAAACATTAAAGACCGAAGCTGCAAAACTCCAATACAACATCTTTTCGGATATGTGTCCTAGACTTATTGCCAGAGTAAATAATTTGTTTAATTTTAAAATTCCGATATTTCCACTGATTTTAAACTGTATAAACATGGTCAGATGTGTTGTGTGTTTTTTTTTTTTTTTTTTTGCACAAGCTTTTTACAATTGCCCGCTTTCATTTTTGGCCATTTCCTCCAGACTGAACTGGTTTCATTGCGTCAGGTTTGCAGGAGTCCTTGCTCAAACACACCTTTCCAGCTCTGAATCACTTTTTGTCTAGGAGTAAGATCAGGAATTTGTCAGAATCATTTCAAAACTTAAATGTTGTTGTCCTTAAACCAATGTGTCACTAATTTGCCTCAAATTTGTCTTTATCCATTTTAAAGACCAGTTTGCGCCTATGCTTTAACTTTTTTGATGTGTTCTGATATTCCTCAATGCTTCCACATGATTGTCTTTCCTTGTGATATTTTTTGTGCCGTGCTATGTTTGAGTTGCCTTTCAGTGCCTCTTTATACTGTGTAATGGCACTCTCTTACCAGCTTTAGCAATATCTCCACAAGATATTCTATTTTCTATTGTTGATTTACACATTATACACCACAGCCAGTTTGTTTCAGTGACACAATCCAATCAACCTCTTTCAGAAGCACTCTGATGGAAGTACAGTACCACGCTTTCTATACACGCATATTATTGAACAGATGAATCCATGTTTTCCTTTGGTGCGTCTGGAACTGGGACCCAAGGATGACCCTGACTTGTTAGGATCATTAGATGTCTTAACGGGATCTTGGCTAGCCTGTCTTCACATTTTTAAAATGATCTTAAAAAAACTAAAAAAACATGGGCTTGTTATGAGGCTTTCCATTTTGCTTGCACAAAAAGAGTAAGCAAATAATTGTTGTAATTCCTAAATGATCTGATTAAGAAAGGTAGTTGAATCTAATTTAATGCCAAAGGGTATGAGAAACAGGTTTATTGTTTTCAGTGGATATAAATATCTCATTATGTATATGCACTAGGCATAAAGATTTACGTTTTGCTATCTTTGAAAAAGTTCTTCTTTTTTTCTCCCCACTAGCTGCCATCAACAAAATGGAATTAAACATAAGCAGAACATCCTCTTTCTCACTTTGAAAGCTAGTATTGGAACTTCAGGGATTTGCTCCCATTCAGCCTCAGGAGTATTAAAGAGCTCCAACATGATATTGGTAGATAAGGCCTTACTGGAAACCTGATAACCACAATGAGCTGCTATTTCATCACATTTTTGTCTGTCTGACTGTTAAGCCAATTTATGTCTTGCTTCCGGCTGATATGTTTAGCTGGAAACCACAGCTATTACATTTTTTTCCTATGTACATACTGAGTCAAGTGCACAACATGAATAAAACATAAAGCCATATAAGGTTCACGAACATGATTGGTTACAGAAGCTAGTGGTGTTCAGTTGTATCTTAATTTTTAACAAGATGGTTTTTAAGCAAAGCCACCTATCCATCCATCAGATTATCTGAGATAAGGTCTAGAAATACCAGATGCAGGGGAGAAACCAGATGATATTTTACCTAATGAGTCTTCAGTTTTTTGTTGGTGGTTTAAAGACCTTCCCAGGCCACTTGAAGTACGCTCTCAAACCAATGAGTTATGTTGATCTCCAAGAGACATGAAAATCCCAAAGGAAAGTAAGTAGCTTCCAGATCAGCCAACTCCTTTGGATTTGATTTAGTGGCTCTACTTCATGCGCATATACATTGGGGGCCAGAAACGCTGTAGGAAGGAAAAGTTAGGACAGTTTCAAGGACCCCTGACTAAAAGCGGGTCAAATAAATAAGAGAACACAAATAAGAGAATAAGAAAATAATCTATGCAGCATTTGTTTCTTACTCGTTCTTGGCATTTAAAGTTAATGCATACATCCATATTTACCAAGCCAAGCTATATCTATGTAATGAATGCATGTAATGGTTTGTTCCAGCTTAATGCACTTGACACAGACGATTTTAGCAGCATGTAGGGTAAGATAAGAATACCAGTGATTATATTCTAGAAGAATAAATACTTTGAAAAAAAAGAATAAGGAAACTAAAGAAAAAAAGAAAGAGTGTCAATATATAGCCCAGATGTTCTCAAAAAGATTTGTATGACAATGTCAACCTGTTGGCTTAGCTACAGAACTGTTCTTCAATTCAATACACTTTAATCAGTGACAGGAATGTTTTTTATGCTATGCATATATCTAACTTCTCCCTACTGAAATTCAATGATAATAATCCAACCTAAATTAAAGAACAAAACCACACGACAAGAGACATTAGGGAAGGGAAGCTAACTTCCAATCGAGAAGACTATAGCCTTAGACATAGTAGAGCATTCTTTCATTTAAGCAGGTTCTCTGTCCAGTTCAAAATGCTCCACTGAACAGTGAAGGTCGTGGCTGCTAGATACCAACAGACTCTATCCTAACAGTTACTACACAGAAAAATGTGAGTTGGAGCAGTCTGGGAACAAGTTTGACCCTGAGATGAGGACACAGACACAGTTCGAGCTTCCGGTATAATAAGGGGGGTTGGTGGGTGGGGGAAACGGTAACAAAACTTGAGAAAACAAGTGTCACAGTTGGGGTTTATCAAAGCTATAAATTATTTACAAATAATAATAAAGAATCTAATTCCAGATAGCTACTCGAAGCCAATATGTGTTAAAACAGCCTGCCATAAACGCCATAAACTGGTACCATTTTTGATCTGTTAGTGTGAATGAGCAGGTAATTTTCCAGAAGTTTGGGTTCTATCTAACCAGGTGCCCATTTTTATGTGCTAGAGCTCCCCTAATTGCCTAGGTGCAAACTGCCAGCATGGGTTATGATTTTTTCTTGTCTTTCTTTCAAAGAAAGCAGATACATGAAGTGCTCAAGTAATTGTTGTCAACGAATAGTCGGCCCTTAGATGTGAATGTCTGCAGCTCCTCTAGAGTCAACATGGTCTTGTTGGTTCTCTAATAAAACTCAGCTTCACTTCTTGTATTTTTAAGTGAACAACTGCAGTCGACCGTGCTCTAAATAGTTAAACGATTTTAAAATCAACTTTCAATAACTGATCATCTAATTCTACAGCTTTTTGAGATTTAGGCTGCATCTAAATTGTATACGTACCCTAAAAAATGTTCACTGTCACTTTTTTTTTTTTTTTTTTTTTGGAACTCGAATGCAAAGTACAATAATCCAGGCCTGCATAAATATGGCAGAATTTCTTCATGATGATGATAATGAACAATTTTTAAATGATTTTTTTTATCAGTCACAACTGTTAATAGGTTTCAAAACTGTATTCTGCAAATAACAGCAATGTCTGCCAATTCATTTTTAACAAGCAATGATGGCAGATCTAGAAGTCATGATATAAAAAAAAGAAGTAGTTTACAATAAGGCTAAATTCATAGATGGGAGATTAATAGCATATATATATGGCATTGATTAATCTGTCAATGCTTTAGAAACCATTTTTAGGTGTTTATTATGCATCATTATGCTTTGCAAACCTTTTATAGCATATAATCTTGTAGTTTAACACTTCAAAAACGTATTTCTAATTAAGAAATTTGCTGATTGTGAATGAATGAACAAACATTTATTAATGGTTTATAAATTCTTTTCAGGTAAGAATGACACAGTATAATGGTTACCATTTTCCATTGCTGCTAGCACCTCTAGATCCCTCATTAACATGGACAACAAGTAGGTTCAAGGCTGCAGCCGATGAGTAAAGGCTATCAAGAGAGCTACATTGAAGACAATATTTTCAAATAAGAAAATGGGTTGAGGGGGATTTGTGCTGTCTCCGGGTCTTATTACCTCCTCACCATTTACCTGCTCATATATATTGACTGTGGAGATTTCATATTCATCTATTTAGGGTTCAGCTACCCAGGGAAGGAAATGCAATCAACAGACTTTGCTGCTGAGGCTTCTGCCTGCATTTTAATTCGTGTTTGGGCAGAGCTGCAAAGCATCTCGCTGCACCACTGTCCCTGTGAGCCTTTGTGTCGGCCTTTAAGATGCAAAGAAAGCTCTTCTATTTTAAACCTAAGTCCACACACAAACTTTATCTCTGCCCCCTCCAATTTGGTGTGTTACCTTGTCGCCGTGGAAATCGATATGCCTCGGTAATGGCTGCCTGAAGAGCAGCACCTCTTGAATGACAGTTCTGGGAGCAGGGCTGAGTGATGGAGCATTGTTGCCAGCTTAATTAACTTCCAGTTGACTCGCCATTGCTTGCATTCAGCACCCCACCAACATCTTCCTCGTGGATCACTCTTCTTTCCATCCCCACCTCTACCCCCATTACCCTGAGCATAAACAACATGGCAATTAAAAAGGAAGGCTTGTGCTTTCAAGCTGCCTTTGTTTACACACCAGTTCCATAATACATATTCATTCTCGTTTCTATTTTTTTGCAGGAAAATGTTTTATAGATCAAACAATGTTTGTACAGTGAGAGAAAGTTTTCCTTACGCCCTTAAGAGATTTTTACTCACAAGCCTTGTTTATACAGAAGCCTGGCAATGCCAGGAGAGACTGTATAGAGACATCCATTGCGGCTCAGTAACTGCAAATTACCATTAAAGATTTCAATTTTCCCCCTGTCACTTCAGTTTTAAGTCAAAAGCTAATTTGCTTGCGTTGTGGCAAAGGAGATCAATAGATTGATTTGAGGGAATGAAGGGAAGGTCGAGGTGGTGGTTTTCAGGACTGTTTTGCGGAATAAAGGATTAACCATAGGAAAGGTAATCTTCACAGTTCAGCTGTTTATAGCGGATCCTTCTGACCTTGTAGCACAACAAATCATAAATGGACTGAGCTTATATAGCACTTTTCTAGCCAAACCGACCACTTAAATTGATTTCAACTACACATTTACCCAGTCGCTTTCACTATAGCTCGTTATGTAATTTAAAAGTTGGCATTTTGAGAAAAATCTATAAAGCACTGCTAGAATGTTTTTTGCTTCTTGTTTTTTTACAGACCTTTATTAGATAGTTACCATGACTTTAAATTCTTTAAGGGGCCTGTACTCAGCATGTTTCACACAGAAAGATCAATAATGGTTTATTACATGCAACCTTCATTGGAAAATGTTCATTGGATTCTCAATAAACAAGCATTAAGTGAAAAATTAACTTAACTTCAAAGGAACATGAAATAAGTTTTGCAGTTTACGCTATGACATGTTTAAAGGCTTACGTTGTTCAAACGAGGTGGACGTCCATTAGAGTCTTTGTGCCTTTCGGCACAGCCATTATCTTTAGCCTGATTGATGTGAATTTATACTGAGAAGAAATTTAAAATATCAAACATTAGTACTATCACATCATAACTGCAGTGAAACCAAGGGAATTCTTTAAACAATGTCTCTTGGAGATTAAGGTATTATTTTGCTTTCTTTTTATCTGCTCCCACTTTTGGCTGATATGGATCAGTTATCTGATCTTGACTTGATCTTCCATCTTGTGCACCTTAACTGCCTGAGCATCTGCTTAGCTCTACTGCTTCTAATTCAGATAAACATAACATATCTTAAGCCATTAATCATGCAATATATTATAATCAGGACAACAAATATTACAAATATTCGCCATATTTATGCAATTTCCTCCATATTGTCCCTTCCAGACCCTTTTCACCCGTTTGAAATTTTTCTGAATTACCTGTTTTGAACTGTATCTTAACATTTGCATCTTGTCACATTTGTAATGCATATAAACATGATTACACCTTTTAGCAAATTAACCCTTAGGCTGTACAAAGAGCCACTCAAAATCGTTACAGGCCAATCCATAAAAGCTGAAGGAGACAACTTTTTTAAAACTATGGTTTTTACATATTTTTTTAAACGTTCCCTTTTGTGGCAGTATAAAATGAGACGGATAAAAATAAATAAATAAATAAACTCCCTAATTTCATCTTTTAGGATCTGTCACCCGACACATATGTATTGATGCAAACAAAAAGTCAGAAAATGTAATAATGAGTGTAATAATACAATTGTGACAATTCAGCTATGTTGGGGTCAGTTTGAAGAAGTGGGTTTCAAGTTTGTATATGAAACTTAGGAGTTGGAGTGAAATGTGTCCCTTTGCCTAACGCACTTCTGTAGACCTTTCCTTTTTTTTAGATACCTTCCTTCCTGGCTATCCCAAACAAACCATATTGAAATATTACTAAAAATAAAAGCTCTGACAGTAAAATCTCGTCTTGCTGACCCAGGCAGATAAGACAGACAAATCGTAACAATTTACAGGCAGATTAACTCAAATTCTTGGATAACAAATGCAGAGTTTAAAGCAAGACGGCCTTGACAGCCTAATTGCATATTAGCGAGCAACGGAAGAGCCAACCATTGAGATTGTGGGCGGTCTAAAAGGGAAACAGGCTTACTTTTTTTTCCACCTGCACCTAGTGTGTGGCAAGTATCCATTTAATATGTTAATTTTAGGGTCAATTTTCTTTGGATTGTGGAAACTGAACATGAGACAAAAAGTCGCCTTCTGAAAATATGCAGGGGACCCTAAAACACGTTGTACTACATTCTGTCACGGCAAACTACCAAACTGTAGCTACAGATACCATTTCTTCTTCGGTCTGTGAGTAGCTAGTTTACCATGCACCGACACCTCAAGGCCCTCTGACCAAGTAATTTGTGCATAAAATATCTTGTGTGGAAGTATCTTGTTCAACCGAGGCCAATGAAACAGGGGTTCGAGCTGGCAACTCAATCTTTTCAGGACAAACTCCTACCTCCAAAACACATCTAGTGCAAAAATACATCTATGCACGACAAGGTCATATAATACCAAATCTCTTGATTCTGGAGTTTTTGCTCAACAGAGAGAAACTACTGTTTTTTGTAACTTAGCTGAGTTTGAGCTCCAAGAAAAACCTTTTCAAGCGGCTTTTTTTTACACCTTTGTTTTTATCTATACCATTCATTATCTTCTGCTTATCCAAGATTATGCCTCAAGGTAAGGACATCCACACAATCCTCTCATTAAACTCCTTCTGTGGGAGATCTATATAAACCTTATTAAATCCTTCCTATTTGTTTATTTTGGATTAATTAAGTGCAAGACAGAGTCAATACTGATGGGTGTATTGCTAAATAGTGAGCCAAATCCATTCGCACATTTATTTTTCATCTTGGTAGGACAGACTAAATATTTCAGGCTGTTGCATATCTTGTATGCAAGAAAAGTATTTGTAAACTTATTTTTTTAACATACTTACAAACCTACAATGCATCGATAAAGTACAACATTATATGGAATGTTATAATCAAGTATTTAAAATGAATTAAGAGATAAATTAACATATCCCGATAATTAGCCAACTAGGGGGAGGCTTATTTTTATCAGTTGGATATTTGTTGGTGAGTTGTTGTTTTTGTTTTGTAAAGGATTTATTTCAACATGTTATTTATCTTTCTTACAGTGAAACACTTCCTTTTTTTGTTGAAACTTGCTTGCAAAGCAGTTTTGCAGTAGTCACAGGGGAATCCGTCTTGCAGAGATCCAAGGCATGTGTGTGGGAGAGTCAAATAGTTTGCAGTTATCCGTCTATGTAGCAAGACCTTTCTTCACTATAACGGTTAGAGAAGTCAAACCAAATATGTTCCTAGAAATGTTGCGCTCCGGATTAAGATGTCTCCCTTATTCCCTTATAAGGCCCAGACCAAGCTACACTTAAACGTATCATCTCTAAACTTTTTTTTTTTTTACCAACACGAGAAAGTCACTCTGTCAATGTCAGTAAAAACACCCCAATCCCTCTCTTTCTTTTGTTTATTTATTATTTTTTTAGAAAATACTGTGATATTTTATTACAAATGTTGCAGAAAAAGTCTATACAGGGGTCCAGCCAGAAATAGGTCTTTTTATCACTTAAGGCAAAACTGCAACGAAATAACAAACTCAGGATTGTTTAAAACTACAATAAAAACCCTTTTTAGCTTGACTGGTTTGGGGACCGAATGACAAGAATATACCTTTTTATACAATTTATAAATGCAGCTTAAAATTTTCTGGATGTAATTTTTTTTTCTTCTGATATAGGATGCAAAATGGAAAAGGGCATAAATGGGTACTTAGTTTGTTTTTATATTAATAATAATATTTACACTCATTCACTTGCTTGTGTAAACCAAAATATCACAAGTCTGGCACAATATTTTACATATTGCTAGGATATGACAATTTGAAATATCTAACATAGATGTCTTTACAAACATATCCAACTAATGTTAATACAAAAAGTCACTGCCTTTTTTTTATTATTCCTAGAGAATACATTGCTGGTCACATTGTAAGATCAGACAGAGCTTAAGTTGCAAGACAAAAACAAGCTAAAAAAAGAAAGAATCCACAAAGAAAAGCAATGAAAGCAGAACAGGATGAGATCCAGTCAGACTGAAAAATACCAAGTTAGGCTCATTTCCAGACTTTCAATGTCTTCAAAAGTGAACATCAAGCAACACGCAAGACAGTACTGTATATGATGAACCAAATAAATCTCCTCTGATGGGATTGTGTTCGCATTTTGGTCATTCTGACAAAACTAATAAAACACAAGCTGTAGCCCGATTTTTTTTTTCTCCCCATTTTTGAGATATATTTACACTCGCACACACACACAAAAACTGAAAGCACAAGCCAGAACAAAAAGAAAGAAATGAACTATTCCAGCAAAACAAAAGAAACAAGCAAACAGAAAAAACAAAAAAAAAAAAACGTAGAAAGAGCTCTTTGTGTGTGTTTTTTTTTGTTAAATCTTTTTAAAAACATATTTTATTTGCACACATAATTATATTCCCTTTCATGTTTTTATTAATTCTTTAATTTTTTTAAAGTTTTTATAAATACATATCAGGCTGGGGAGTAGAATTCTGTGCCTCAGTCAGGTGTCAAATGCAGGAAATTCTCTGAAATCACGAAACTTCTTGTTGCTGTCACCTCCATTGTGTGTTTCTGACTTAAAAGCCTCCACAAAAGCTTTTTTCTCGCCTGGTTTTTCGATAACAGTCATTCCTGGTTGCTTACTTTCAGTTAAAACCTTCTATGAAGCTGTGCTTCAAAAAAACTGTTACTAAAGTAACATTCATTCTGAATTTCTTTAGAGGTTTATGAGCAATGCACACTTTAAATACTTCTGAAGAAGGCATGATAACAAAATATCATCTGCTTAGATTGCAAATCTGTGCTTTTCACAGTCAATCACACATATTTGTTTTGTTTTGGAATCTGGATTGGTCCCAACCCAGCTGAGCTATACCCGTGTTGTTGAGTGGCCGTGGGGCAGATTGGTACTGTTTTGGCTCCCGCCAAAAGTGTTGAAGTTGTGCAGAGGCTGCATATCAGCCAGCGAGTTGGGGATCATTGTGATGGTGCTGGGCGTCATCAGTGGAATGTCGTCGGGCGACCGGCGTAGGGTGAGGGTGTAGTCAGGCGGGCAAGTGAGCCGCAGCGTGTTTTGGCTCTCCAGCGACTCACACTCGTGGTGGTGCTCGTGTCCCAGCTGCTGCTGCTTCATCTGCAAGGACATCAGCTCCTCACTCTGCATGTGCGCCACGTCATTGGCTGTGGAGGAAGCATTCGCCGGGGCAGAGTTGCGCTGCGGGGTCGGAACTCGCCGATTGGACTCGTGTCGCCGCTTGTCCTTCTTGTAGTAGAGCGCTGCGAAGGCGAGGATGTTCAGAAAGAGCAAGGACGCCCCGACGGCAATGGTGACACTGAGCTCGGTGGAGTAGTCTCTCTTAGTCTCAATCATGACAGCTGATTCCTCATTCAGGTCTCCACTCTTGCGCTGGTCGGTTGACTGCTTGGTGTTGGAAGACGGCACTCCTGGGTGGCGCGTGGTGGACGGCCAGTTGTTTTTGCCTGGAAAGCGTTTGGTGTAAGGGTACGGTGTGGTGTCCTGCGGTGGTATCTTGGTGGTGGTGGATACATACTGGAAAAACTCGTTTATATTGTGAAGATGTGGAACAAGTTCAAGCCAGAATGCAACCTTAGTAGCCCGGTAGTGATCCCGAACTCTTGGTTTTAGGCCAATGTGAAGGTAGAGCTGGTCTTTGGGGTTGTACTTTGTCCAGGCTACTTCTTCAAACCGGTTAGGCTTTGTGTGGATGAATTTTGTGTCCTGTGGAACTGGTTGGTTTGGATCCCTGAAACAGATAAAAGTATACAAACAAATGCTGTTATTAAATGTTATATTTAAACGCAACTTCAGTGAAATGTTTTCTTGTCTTATTCATATGGCAAAAGTACACTACACGTTGAAGTCTTTTGAAACAGTACATTATGTTCCAACTTCATAATATTTTATTTAGAGTCTAACACAAACAAAAACGTATGCATTATTGTGAAGAGAAAAAGGGATTGGTTTTTAAAGTTTCCTACATCGCCCTGAACATTAAGGCCACTTTGATTTACGGTGGTGGCAGTCTAATGCAGTGGGTATACTTTTATAAGCCGGGAAGCTGTTTAAAGCTAAATGGAAGATGCATAGAGCCAAATCAAGGACAGCCCTTAAAGAAAACCTGCTGGAGGATGCAAAATACTTGGGAAGAGTGAACAGGTTCACCTTCCAGCAAGAAAGCCAGTCTAAAAGTACAGCTGGAGCTACAGAAGAATAATTTATATCAGTGGTGTCCGCAAACGTGGTGTGAGTAATTTTGTAACAACATTTTTCAGTATCTAAACCAAATTCAAGCAAGCATATGTTGATTCACTGATCAGTAACGTTTATCAGTTCCAGCTGAATGATTACCACATCTGTTTAAATGTAGGATTTTTTCAAGTGACTCAAGTTTAAATAGATGGTAAATAGATGCAGAAGTTTAAATATTCTATTTTAGGCTATTATTTTCACATTTTTGCTTTGGTATTTAAAAAGAAAGTAAAGAAATCCTGTTCTATCCATGTTCTTAGATTTTACTTTCAATTTCCTTTAGTCTTTTATTTAGCTTTACATTAGATATACCCTTTTGTTTTATTGTGGATTCTTCTTCACCCTTAACCTAACTCAAAGGTTCAGACACTGCTTCAGACATGCATATTACAAGGGTATTTTATGCAAGTTCACCTTAGCTTGTTGATATATATTTATATA
>JAVLVB010000486.1:88726-103204 GCA_032876305.1 Orestias chungarensis | reverse complement strand
ATATATATATATATATATATATATATATATATATATATTTCTATCATTAAACTGTAAACCAACTATTTCGACAACTTTCTCATTGGAAGCAGAAACAAAGCTGCTCGGCTCAAGCATTTCTGAAAGCTTCCCATGTTTCAGATTGAGTCTGTTTTGGCAAACACTTTATCCATTTTTCAGGAAACACTGAGCCAGAAGCAGAGTATTTTTATAGGATAATCAACCGGTCAGGAACACTGCTGTGCCCTTCATTCCATCCGAGGAATTCTGCTCGGGAATCTGTGCTAAATCTCCTGCCGAGTCATCACTGCTGAACTCCATACTCCATTTGGCTGTTAGAGCTGGTACATTGAGGGCCCTAACAAGGCACTGAACAGAAGTGTGTCCACGTAATTGAGGCCTTTTGGGAGACAAAGCTGACCAAAGAGTTCTGAAAGTAAGTAATTACAGTTTTTGGATGGTCCACTGATTTTTTACAGCAAAGGAGTAAAAAGTCCATTTAAATCTGCAAACAGTACGGGCAGATATCCACAGTCAGTAGCTACAATCATGCAGTCCAGTGGAGCCTCTTTATAAGACTCTTCACTATTTCATAAGACTTGTTTAGAAATTACTGTATACCTGACTTTGTTTTTGTGTGTATCTTTGGTGACCAGCTTCATTATTGTTTCTTTAGAAAATGATTTACAGGCTTATAATTGCTTATAATTTGGGTGATGTTACTTTTTTACTGGATTTAGACACTAGTGATCATGGATAAGGAGGTTTGCTCTTAGCACTAGGTAAGAACTAACTCACCAAGAGCTCAAACCTTTTCAGCATGACAATATCTGATTTCAAAAATATCACTGGTACTTTCTAAGAACAGCACACTGAGCCTGCCTGATTAAATTGTCTCAGAAGAAAGGGTCAAAACAGTGATCCAGCAAGGTTCGCCCTCCAGCTTGTAGCTGCATATGGAGCCACACGAAAGAAGATGCAGACATGTGGTAAGATTTCCCTAAAGGCCTGTCACTTCTGTACTAACATATGTTAGAACAGTCATCAGATTAAACAGAACCTTTCCTTGCCTGTAGAAATCCTCACCAATCATTACTTTCTCCACATTTTTCTATGATAGCTGTGACCCTGCCCCCGCCTATGACTTAGTTTACCAAGCACTCACTCCAATCTTTTTGGCAATCTGATGATGACAAGTAAATTAAAAGTGAAATAAACGTCAGTGGTTTGGCGCAAAGGTGAATGGATGTATTGTCCGTTTAGCAAGGTAAACAAGTGAAATGCAAATGATATGAAATTGTCAAAATTAAACTTAACATGCAAATAAAGTCATCACATTTTAGAAAACGGAAACCACACATAACATGAGGCTGAAGTGATTGTTTACACCTCTATGTTTGACAGTTAGAGCCAAACTCATGAAGTCCTTTTTTCCAAACAACTTGAGTTTGATTTCATCTGACTCCTTCAGTTTCAGCAAAGTTACCTTTTAAGTCTTCAAGTTGATCAAAAGAAAAAAGGTGAGAAAGATGAAAAAAACAAATGTTGCTGCAGTAGCAGAAAGCTACATCATCTCTGCATATTATGGGGTAATCAGTGTCGGTAATGCTGGTTCCAGATGTATTGAATCAGATACTTAAAAAGCTTATATGTAGCTGTAGGCTTATCCCTCAACATTATATGCATAAAATTACCTGCAAATCATACAGGCCTCCAGAAAGATGGCAATTAATTGTAATTGTTCTTCTGTTACCTTCCCTTGATAGTTTTTTTGGTCTTGCATTTACTGGTGCACAGGTTCAAATACAAATCCATTCCAGATACAAGGTTCTGGGTTAATCTGCTGGAGCTATT
This sequence comes from Orestias chungarensis, assembly GCA_032876305.1. Lineage (NCBI taxonomy): Eukaryota > Metazoa > Chordata > Actinopteri > Cyprinodontiformes > Cyprinodontidae > Orestias > Orestias chungarensis. Next base: position 101,350 of record JAVLVB010000486.1, on the reverse strand, counting down.
ATTTCTTCACACAGAAAAAAATCATGCATTGTTAAGTAGAAAATCAAAGTTTGTACTGGTGCTGCGTCACCCTTATATGGACTGGTACCCTGTTGAGGCTGTACCTTGCAACCCAACCACCACTAAAGACAAGCTTAAGTCCCTCTGTCAGACCGCAAGGACTTAAATGGGAATTAAATAAATGCTAAATCGTATGTTTTTCACACACATGTTGGGCTGAAACTTTTTAAATAGTTTTTAGTCATTCAATATGGGGACTAAGCTAAAGTGCCAGAATAATGGCTGAAAAATAAGGGGATCGAGTGTCAGTTTCACTCAAGGCCATGCAAATCACCAGATGATTTATAGTGAAAAAAATATCTTTAAACAGACTACAAATAAACATAAAAACTGTACAGAGTTTCATTTGATATTAATCAGAATAAAATATTTTTTTTGTGCTTTAATTTGCTCAATGGCAGAATTTGTAAAACATTTTGCTTTACATTTTTTGTTTCATTTTTTGTCCAAATTTATGTTTCTTTAGACTAGTAGAACTGCTTTTAAGTTGTAACATTCGTCAAATTTTTTTGTGCCATTATTCCATACTTCACCAATTAAAGAACCACTGTTACTAGGTCCAGTTTTAAGGCAAACTTACTCACGCAACCTTTTCAGTTCCGGGCACTAATTTTACCTATTTTTATACTTAAGCTAGCTATAACTACATCCAAACATTTTCCATCATCTTTCGAAGATCTTGTCATTTGACGCGGCTGCCTCCCAATTGGTCAGCAACTTGACGGCAGCATCCATTGTAACCTCAGTAAACATCGAACTGCTGTTTACCATCCACGTTCTCCTGCGCTCGCGGGCCATTTTGTGTTCGTAAATCGTTCACTAAGATGTCTAGTAGTGGTCACATTAAATGAATGGTTTGTATAAGATGTTAATCTCTGTTAATATTCTACAATTTTGACTTACGGCTGTGATAGATTAGTCCTGATTTTGTCTTCAGCAAAATGATGAAAAAAGTGTTTCAGAAACACAAATTGAAACTTAAAAATGAAATAAAATGTAATGATTAAATATTTATAACTTACAGTTCTACTACATCTTTAATGATAAATAAGTAAATGTTCTTCTTTTAAGTAAATGTTCTTTTTTTTGTAGCAAAATGCAATCTGCCATGATCACAACTTGAGATTTTGCAACGACGTAGGGAGGCTTGCTTTTAGTAAACGCTGTCTTGGAAGTGCATAAAGAAGCAGTAAGAGAAAAGAGCCTAACCAAAATGTCTGTGATGAGACCAATCCCCCGCTGATCAGGCATCAATTGAATTGGAGCCAAACAGCAAGCGGCGGAATGCTGCAGACTATCATGCTGATCAAGACTTTATTTATTCGCCTTAAAAGTGAATTTTCAGTGTGACTGGCCCGCAAACAACCTGATGCCTAATCTCAAGGTGCGTGAGAAGCGAAGAAACGTGATCCACATATAAATAGCAGGCAAATCCTTTCATCACATCCAGCACTGCAGCAGCACCAGGGCAGGATTTATTGTGTTTTATTAACCCCCACTTGATCTCTGTGACTCACTTACTAATCCTTAAAGAGCTAATCACACCAGCAATGTTTGTTGATACCCTGCCCCCGAATCCAGGGTTGCAGGATTAATATTAAATGTTATTTAAGAAAACATTTAGCTGGTAATTTGATGCATCAACCCGCTCTTGGAGTTTTCGCTTTAGCATTGTGTATTTTACTTCATGACGCATATCGTCTTAAAGTATACCTATGCATATATGGTGCTGGAAAATTTTGGTTTCTACGCTTTACAAGTGGAGAAGTTACACAGAGACAGGTTTTAGCAGGTGTAACACTTAATTAGACTTGCATGTGTTCTAAACTGATTTAAGTTTAACCTAAAGCAAAATGTGAAAACATATTCCATCCCACAGTTTAACATCTTTTTGATTGAAGAATCAAGAATCAAGAATCAGTTTAGTTATACAGCGCCAATTTACAACAGATGTCGTCTCAAGGCACTTCACAGAAAATCAATTAAAATCAAAGATACATCATAAACAAATCGATTTAAAAAGTTTCCAATCAGCAGACCGAAACAGTGGCTTGTGTTGTCTTTGACTTTACAGCAATCCCTCATACTGAGCATGCATGTAGCAACAGCGGAGAGGAAAAACTCCCCTTTAACAGGAAGAAACCTCCAGCAGAACCAGGCTCAGTACAAGCAGCCATCTGCCACGACCGACTGGGGGTTTGAAGAGACAGAAAGCTAAATTAGAAGCGCAGGACACTGAAATAATAGAGTTTATAGCAGATAATAGCAACTTATAGTCGTTGTTTTCTTTATATCTTCATCAAACGACTTCTTGAATTTAGCGATGGGAGTCATATGGCCTCACATCTGTCTCTCTGATACTGTAGGACACAGAGGAATTCTTGGTACTCCAATTAGACATGGTCCCATCCAAATGTCATGCAGATTTCGTGCAAACTTTTAAAATGTCACTAAAAATAAGACAAATTAGACGTTTCGGTCTTCTGGTTTAAAGTGTGCATTTGAGATTGCTACATCAGAACTTATACGGCAAATTTGTTTCCATCTACCCTTTAGGAATTTTTTGGAAAAGCCAAATATCACCCAGCAACAATAAAAATGTTTTCGTGAAATTTAGCAAACGATGTCTAATTTTTTCTTTTCCTTCAGCCTCCAGTAATGCCGTTCTTCAAAATGTGCCCAATAAACATCAACAGTTAATGACAGAAACACGACCAAAAATCTTCTTGATGCAAGATTTAGCCCAAATGATCAACCCTTCACAACCGTACCTGACAGTTGGTATGACGTGATGAATCATTAGTTTGATCCGACCACCAATCATTGTTCCTAGATTTATGTCTTCATTTAAATGAAGCTTTACAAACCTATGTTATTCTACCATAATATTCTATAGAGTTAAGAAGCTTTTACCTTCAACCCTTTAAAAAATGCAACAATCTTTTAATCTTGTCATGATTGTCCTGTCATAACCTACTGAGGCCCACAATGAACCAGCTGTGTTAACCTAAATTTCAACTTAACCGATCATATGTTACTACATTTCAACTATAGTGGCTAACTGATCATGATTAAGTTTATGGGAGAAAAGTGCCATTGACCCATAACTTTAAAAAAAAATTCACTTACATATGAGAAATGAAAACATATTTAATTTGCTAAAAATATGAAATAAAATAACATGACATTTCCTGACAGCAATAATATGCTGTCAGGAACTCTATTAATGCATTTAATCATTTATTTACGGTAATAATATTTATTTTTGTATGATCCTGTTACATCTTTTTTGTCATTCTAGTGAGTGTTTCTTTTGTTGTAAGTATATGAAAGATGATGGGTAACTAAAAGATGTTTTAGAAAAATTTATATTCATCATAAAGTGACATATATTGTTTAGTTCCACTGATAGAAAATTTAATAAGGGAAGGAAAATAATACATGTATTTATTTCATTTTTATCTAAATGTTTTTATGCTATGGTAAAATATCTATTTTATAGCTCATTAATGTAGTAATCATCGTTTATTTAAACACACAAGATGAATAAAACCCTAGACAGATAAACTAAAGGGTGATACTTCAGTTTGATGATTATCCCAAACACATTGTCAGTTGGTTTAAGACAACAATTAAAATTATCTGAATCCTGAAAGCTGATCTGAATCCAATTTAAAATTTATCATGAAAGATCAGAAAGAAATAGTAAGTTTGTGTATAAAAATGAGTCAAGCCCCAACTGACTGACTTTATCCAAATGATTAATTTTATTTCTGTTTAGCACTAACTAAGTACCAGCAAACTGGCCTGAAAATATAATTGTGTCCAATTTTTTGATTCTCGTGGCTAGTTGTTATATTAAATCCCGGTGGGAAATGTCAAAAAGGAAAAAAGAAAACTTACCCTGTTTTAGCAAAATTGGTCCAGTAGGTCATGACGACTGCGCTCAGCATCACATCATTCTTTGAGAAATTGCAGTTAAAAAGATCTGTGGGGCCAATCATAGGGATCCCAAACACATACGGTACCTCGTCACCATGGGCTGAGTCGGCCCAGCTGGGCTTCATGTCGCTTTGACAGTGGTGGTAAAAAGCATAAAAGTACGTGGGGGAGCCGTACTGTGCATGGAGGTCGGCTGTGGCGACGGCTGGTGCCACCCACTGATGGTCGGTGAAGAGGGCCACAAGGGTCTTGCGACGGGTTTCTGGATTTTCCTTGTCTGCCCAGTCAGTGTACATGAATTTGATGGTCTCCCGCAGAGTGTCTTTACCTTCCGGGTAGCCATAGAGATGATCCACAAAGTCTGACACTGCAAAGTCAAAATCATTTGCAGACACGCCGTCCTCACTGTCCACGATGCCGTCAACAAATTTAAACCCCTCACCCTGGTTGACGCCCAGCATGATGTCATAGTTCAGGAACTCCCCTTGCTCCATCAGAATCTGTGGGTCATCTGGAATCACGTCGCCGTCAATCACAGGCCCGAAAGCGATGTGATATTTGGCCGGTGTGATGTACTGCTCGATCAGCTCCTTGTAGTTTTTCTTTTGCAGGCACTCCACAAGGTCGATGGTGTCCAGCATGTTGCAGCCCACCTTCTCAGCGAGGGATCGAGTGTACTTTGCAGGCTGGTAATTGACGGCCCAGCTGGACAGTGCAGTACCGCTCTGGATGATGGCTTTCTGGAACAGATCTGAAACAAACAGTGGTATTAGTTCAACACAAATGCAGTAAATTATGAATTGGTCCTTTATTGGTTACATACATTATCCAATTAGCATTAAGAATATTTATAATATCAGACTGCTAGGCCTGTGTTTGCAATAAAGTTAGGCATGATAACTTATAACTATTCCTTAACATCACAATAGAGGAACTTTTGCCCGCTTTGCCGCAAAGTTTTTTAATAGTATGTAAGGCCTGTAAAGGCAAAGAAAATTTAAAAAAGGAGACATTTTAAATCTCAAAAATCCCCCCAAAAAAAGAGTCAGACTAAGAAAAGGGTCTTTTAAAAAAACATATTGCAAACAAATGTCTGGGTGCTGTCCTAATTGCATTTTCCGCTCAAAATCGAAATTTGTGGGCCTATTGATTATAACAAAAGATAAGATAAGATAAGATAGACTTTAATGATCCCGGAGGAAATTTTTTTTAAACTTATCCAAATCCTAACACAGAAAAGCATCCCCAGAGCATCATATTATGATCACCATGTTTGATTGTAGGTATGATAATCTGTCTCTGAAATGCTGAGTTAGTTTTACACCAGACGCCATGGCATGGACACTTTCCAAAATGTTCACAAGAAAAGTTTTTGGGTATCCACTAAATGTTTGTTGGCTGTTGGATTAATATGGGTCAATTTCTGTATAAGTTGGATTGATTTTGGACTACTTTTGGTAGATAATCCACTTTTAAGAAAGTTCACCACCTCTCCATGGGTCCCAAAGTCTTAGACTTCATTTCGACAAAGACATGTGCCTAAAGCAGGTTATAGAAAACGCTTCTGCAATAAACCTGCAAAGACAAATGTCTCTGAGATAACTACAAGAAGGGATGGCAAGGTTCTGCAGAGCCCTGAGTGGACATAGAATATAAACAGCAGTGCAGAAATACAGACTTTCTTGTTTTAAACATGCATAAAACCTTTGAGGTCTCTCCAAATAGGGTAAAAGGAATCCTGTTGCTGGCTGAGGAAACGCTTTAAATTTAAGTTTAACTTGCTTACCATTCTAATGTTTTGTTGAAAACCTATTTTTGCAAGTGTCATATGATATTCACGACAGCCTCTAGGGTTAGGTTAGGGTCACATAGAACTATATGTCTTCACTGCACTCATCACTCCATCGTTCCCATAAAGGTGACTCGCCCCAATAGAAGCCAGTCCATGTGGAGTTGATCTAACCCTGATAAACCACACGGGGACACCAGGTAAGCATCTCAATCCAGGCTAGGGTCTATGCTATTCACCCAACAGGTTTCCACTTGCTCTCAGTTATTGCTTACGAAATTAAATAATGAAGATTTGTTCTCTACTTGAAAATCCAGAAGGAGAAATTGGAATTATTTTTTGCTGATGTCCACTTGGCGTCTCCAGCAGGACAGAGAAAAATCTACATTTGAAAAGAACGAAGTTAAGATTTTAAAGTGGCTTAGTCAAAAGTCCACAATCAAAGCGGACCTTAAATGGACCTGTTTGTGTTTAGCCATTAGCGACTGTTTCAGCCTTTAATTATTTTCGTAGCTAATTACTGGACTAGACGTGATTATTACTAAAGGTTCATCATGCAGTACTTTTCTTAGTAAAGCCTTTTCTGCTTCAAATCACAAAATAGGTCACAATACATAATTTTCTTTATTTTGTTTTAGACAGTTCTATTTATACTCATGCAAACACAGAGTGACTCAACCGGGCCGGTTTTGAGAAGTATGTTTTGAGCACAGAGCCGAGATTTCCCAGAAGGCCTGTTTAGCTCCGTGCAAGCTTTTACCAACGCCGCTCTCCGTCTGATGGCGAGCTCCAGCTCAATCTTGACTCAGATGTTCACTTTAAAGCGGCGCACGCAGAGTGACGGTGAGGTTTTATGAGCCTGGCATGTTGATCCACAAGGCTGATGATGCTGCTGTTTTCATGGCAGATTTACAGCAGCGCGAATGCAACAAGCCACATTACATTTCTTGTTGATGTATTATACAGAAAATAAAGGATTCTTGGCAAGGCATAGGGTGTTTGTTTACGACCACAGCCCGGAGTGCCGCCCCTTCAAAACAACAGACTCTTATCTAAATGTAAAGTAAGCCATTTCTGCTCATGCAGTTACACGATGCAGAAAAAGGAAACAGATCCACAAAATGCGACACAAAAAAAAAAATATTGTTTTATTTGATCTCATAGCTTAGGCTCCTTTGAATTACCTTTAAAATGATTCCAACAGACGTTTCCCACTGTTATATCCAAGATTTTAAAATTGAAATAAAAAGAATTTAGGTGGATTTAAATTACCCTTATAGTAAATACACCAAGGTTTTGTAGTTATAAGACATGAATATATACTTAAAATATATGTTACATTTGCAATAATAAAATATAATTTTCTATTAATGTTTGATAATCAATGAAACCAAATATGTTTTAGGCCAGATAGGCCTGCTAATACTGTTTCTATAAGCTAAAAAATAGAATAATAGGAAAATTTTTTGTAAGATCTTGTTTTTTTACTTTTTACTTTTTTTACCTAAAATTCACAAGGTTCCATCCATCCACGGATTACTTGGTAGAACTGCTTTTGAAAGAACAGATGGTTTGCTGAAAAACATCTTGACATAAGGTAATGAGTAATTATGTCTTAAATTTACACGTGTTGGTTCTGGTATCCCAAAATGACATATTCTTTGAGCTCACAGCTTGTGAAATAACCCCTTTGTATGTCAGTGGACACAAAAGAAGAAAATGTTTTCACAAAGCATTTTTATTTTTTTAGATGAACTTCTTACAAAAGAATATGTTGTACATTTACCATTGTTTATGCATATTAAAATTTGCTTCAGTTTGTTTCTCTTGCATCCATAAAGATAACCGCAGGGGGTTTAGGGTGTGAGAACATCATTATTAGGATCAATATAATTCTCCTGGCGCCACAAAGGTTAGATTGTTTCCTTTTGGTTATCATCAGTTTTTATGCATTTAAGGTGTTTTTATCATCAGTGTTTTTTAAATATTGCACTTTTTGAAAGCCTGGGGCATAGAATACTTTAAAAAGGTCTTAGGATTTGTTACCCTGAGGCAGCAACTGTTGCAAATTTAGGTCCACACCACTAGGCAAAACCTTTCTGCTTTTCATACGTGTCTACGCTCAACAACTTTAAATAGGTGGTGAAAAACAAATGCTGATTCATACTTCATGACTGAGTGGAGAAGCTTATACCTTCGGAGTAATGCGAGAGGCAGAGCAGGCTGACGCACGACGCTCCAGCCCCTGAGCCAAAAATGGTCACTCTTTTTGGGTCCCCTTTGAAGGCGTGGATGTTTTCTTTGATCCACCTGAGAGCCTGAATCTGATCCAGAAGACCGTAGTTCCCTTTGGCCGCCTGGTCGCCTGTGCTAAGAAAACCTGAAAAAACACAACAAAAAAAGAGAAAGACATATACATTTTGTATTATTTCAGCACTTAGTAATGAATAAAGTTATGAGAGTATGTTTTGCCTGCAACAATGACTTCCTGTTTGTGATCAGCCATGAGGAAAAGGTTTTCATGACTTTCAATCTATCTCTGACGTAACCTTATTAAACTTTTGTTGTTACCATGTAATTTAACAAACGCTAATAATCCACTAGATCTGAGTACATGGAGCGGAACAGTGTGTGTTCCCACAATGCATGGAAGGAAAGACATCGGTAATCACCCAAGGGAAGCGCTTGTCTGCCCATTGATCTACGAAGGTTTATAGGGAGTTTTTGAAGTCTGGTTCCGTACACGGACATAGATTCCTCTCACGTGGAATGTCTTCTAACTTCTTAATCACCACTAGCGATCATTGAACTCCTAATGTTTAGGGCTTTTCAGCTTTTCAACTTCAATTTAATCTTGTTTAAGTCCAAGTCAATGTCATTCTCTCCAAGACCTTTCAACAACACTTGGTCCGCATGTTTCAGTAACATAATGTAGTAATGGTTATGTACAGTAAGAAAAACACACATCAAGCATCATCTGCAGAATAGTAGATAAATGGGACATTAGTTTATTTGATCACAAAGGTTTTTGTATTGAGTATCGACAGATAAAGCAAACAATATGAAAATTGGTGAGGAACCTAAACACAGCTTTTACACAGCAGGCAAATGCAACATAACTACAATTTTTTTCTTATAGATACCCCTTTTAGACTTTTTCATGACAGTGTGAACGACCCAGTTTCGATCTTTCTATTTGTGCCGTAAGTGGTACTAAATCCGATGATACTTTTTAACAAATCTGCAGTTTGAACGGTCACCTCCCGTTTTAACTGACTTCTGTGAAAGTAGAGTTGGGCTACATTGCTCAAAAACATTGAAATCGATCCACCGACCACAGCATTAGTTGTTACGTCCGTGAAAGTTGTCATGATTTGTGAGTTCTACTTCTTCTGGGCAGTTCCTTTTGGATTCAAAAACTATTCAGACATAAGTCTGATTGCATTTGCATTTAATTAGTAGTATGAATGACCCCCCCCCCCCCCAAAAAAAAAGAAGTCTCAGCAAATAATCCATATTGTAGATCAAGAGCCTAAAGAAAAAGACCAGTTACGTACTTTGTTTAACAGTGGCCCAGCCAAAGTGTAGATCTCAACCTTGTTGAAATACTAAGGGATCTGTGCAGGGAAACCTCAATTACCTATAGCATTGATGCAACGAAGAGTGGGTAGGAAGTTATCTACAACTATTTTGTATTCTGAAAAAATGCTACTAGGAGTTATTGCAGTGGTTCTAACAGCTGTTCAAAAACATGGTGTGCACAGTTTTTTACCGGTACCAGTTATAGAATGGGCTTTATGAAGCATATCCTTGACATAAAACAATTTAATTCACAAACAAAGGTTGAATCCAGAAGGACTCATTACAGTTCTGGCTTCAAATACAAGGTGGAAAAAAAGTCCACAGAGTCACAGGCTCCTATTTCTCTAATATTGAAATATTGAATAATATTGATTTAAAAGGTAATGCAGGGATTGGAGATGAAGAGTATATTATGAACAGTGTGTGACGATAGCATTAGTTTGATCATCTAAAAAAATAGATGTATTCTTCCAAGGTTGAATCATTAAACATTTTAACTTGCATAATCATCAAATCTACCTTTGCGTCTACTCTGAGGAGTTCTGTGATGCATTTGAATACAATAAAATGTTTTACACATGCTGTTCTACTATTCCAAACATCAACAGCCAAGTGGTGAAAGTATGCAAATTTGATTGTACCCATTGCACCAGAAAAGGTTGCCCAGCAGGCATCCCATCCAGACTGACCGGCCAGACAGCAGCCTCTGACTTCCAAAAACTTGTTGACAAATTAACAAATACCACTAAACCCATTAAGTGGCTTTCTAAATTGTGCCACTGGGGTTCCTGGCTGCAACTCCCTGCCAAGCCTGACAGTGGCAGCTGGTAGCTGTGAGCTAACCAAGACTGAGGAAGTGTAAATGACAAATGGAATAAAAGCCCCTTGGTAAGAGTGCAGGAAGGGAGGGGGGGAAAAAACGTAGCCTGTGGCACTTTGAAACACCACAGATCCAGTTTGTCATGGTGAGATCCAGGGAATGATGGTAAGAGGAGGGCAAGGGTGGGATGGATTAAAGGACCGGTGGCGGCTTCCTAGACCCTGCAGGATGGCCCTGATGCTGCTCTTCCATTGAAGACCCCTTTTAGCCCCCCTCAGATTTTCATTTCTCTGCTCCCCTTTTCTCTTCCCTCACATCCCTCACCTCAAAGGAGCTAAATAGAGAAGCACGCTTAGAGGCACTCCTAAGAAGGTGTGAAGATTAGTCAAAGATTCATTTCAAAGCACCATGTCGCCAAAATAGACTGCTCACATAACTGTCTGCTGCCTGACACATTACAAGGAAAACCTTTTTAAATAGGTAACAGGAATCAAATAAACATTAAACACAGACTAGACGTACAGACATTTTTTGCATGTTTAATTTGAACATCATGATCATTTCAGCATCAAATATGAATACACATTTACCTGAACCCTTTAATAGGGAGTGTTAAAATATATAGAACTCATCTTAAGTGTTTACTACCTAAATAGTAGATACTTAATAAAGTAAAAATTGTTCTTAAATATAAAATTGCAGATGTACGATATGTAATATACAGAACAGTTGTAAATTATGAAAAATAAGACACAACTGCTAGATGACTCAAATATTATTCTTGAAATTAGGTAGTTTGAGGCTAATTTGTGACAGTTGTCACAAATGACTTGACTTGGCATGATCTTAGTAGATTAGTTGACACTGTAGGTTTATAAGCCCTGTTTTGAAAATGTTTGTACTTTTTTTCCCTACCTCACAATAAATACAACTAAACCTTTAAAAAATTATTACTTCAGTTAGACATTCCCAATTTCATTCATGTTTAGCTAGAACTTTGACCAGCTGATGTTAATAAAAATACTTTTGTTTTATTTTAAGTGCACCTTTTCTTTCGTTTTATTTTAAGTGCACCTTTTCTTCCTTCCTGCAACATAAAATCTATTCTAGACACATCCTCTATGCTCAAGAGGCCACATAAATACACCCCAAGTGTGCTTTAGTATTATGTTCTCAATTAAATCAAAACACTTTTTATGTATGTATTTCCAAACTAAGTATTTTATTTTAAGATGTACACATCAAATACAGTCAGGATCCTAATATGGCCCAAAATGAGAAGGAATTAACACTTCCCAGATTGCTGATATGGTTTGGGGAATATTCTTGTTAATGTTTGAGGCTGTGTTTCTCTCTAACTTTGTTTGCAAATGTGTTCAAGTGGCTATATCCTAATTTCCATGTGGGTGACATCATTGAAAAACTTAGAATCCCCACCTTTTTTAAATCTGTCAATAATTTGAAACACCCCCTGCCCACAAAGAGCAGTGAAATACCACCAAGAATCAAAATCTGCAACTGATCACAATACAGGGCTGAGTGCAAACCAAGGCAGACATGACTTTTGAACATTCACAAAAATATTATTTTATTTACAGTGTTTTTCACAACATGATCTGTTCAGGGTTTTTATTAAGACATAAACGGCTAATGCCCTCAACCCTGGAGTTCCAATGTGAAAAAAATATATAAAGTAATTATAGGGTATATATCCTTTTGCAAGGCATTAAACATAGTTTTATTTTTGCCCCTGTGCTAAATTATGTAAATATTGAGAAAACCATCACTAGTCTGTATCTTTCACAAATGACACACTTACAGAAACAGTAATATCAAGCAGGTGTAAGCCCTTAAGAATTTATTTCTAGTAAAATAGTACAATTGGAAATATTTCAGAACATCAGCAAATGTGAGTCTTCCAAATATCAAAACAGTTAGGAATACTCCACCACTAACATCAGCTCCCTGATCTTCATCCCCTTGGTTTATCAGTTCATCATGCTAAAAGCTATCGGCTGATTTAGACAAGTGCAGCAGAGACTTAACGACTTAAAGTACTTAAAATATAAGCAAAGTGAAAGAAACATCCCAAGGAGGTAAACTGCCTGTGGCTGCAGTTGACATTTCAATCCTGTTGCTTTTATCAGAGCGCCATCGCGGAAATTAAACAAGAGTAGAGCAGAACTGTCAATACTCACATGGGTAAAAAAAAAACTAATGGCACGCATTTAAAAATACCACTTAAAGAAATCAGTGTACAGCCTTTCAACCAGACCATTGACAGGCAATTTTCATTTTCAGTTTCACCTGACAGGGACACTTGGTAAGTGCTTGGTTAATGTAGTGTAATAAAATGTGTCTCAATTAAAGTAGCAATGCACATCAGAAAGCAAAATTATAGAGCTTTCATCATAGACTTTCGAAATCATTC
>JAVLVB010000486.1:72336-85405 GCA_032876305.1 Orestias chungarensis | reverse complement strand
TATATATATATATATATATATATATATATATATATATATATATATATATATATATATATATATATATATATATATATATATATATATATATATATATATATATATATATATATATATATATTTGTACTGACATTTTATAAATGCATTTTAAATTATTACATGTCAATTAATTGTATTAAATCAAATTGCACACATAAAATTAATGATATTTCAATAATTATACAGTGTTATTTGATTACTTGTATACACTTTCATGACTGACAATGAAGACCTTCATTGGTTGTTTTTGGACCAGGGGCGAAGTAATTTTACAAACTGCAGTAGAACCACTGAGCGAAGACAGAGGAGCTGGATTTTTTTCCACTGATTATCTTTCAGACATTCCATTGTCAGGACTGACAGTCTTAATAAATGTAAAAGTAATAAACATTTACCTTTATTTTAAATATTAAATATTTTAAACATTATTTAATTCAAAAATTGAATTAACTATTATTATTATTTATTTTATTTTTTGTAATGGGCATCAACATCCCTGGCTGTGCTACTGCATTTAACCATGGACACACAAAAACAATGATCCCTGGGAGGGGTGTTGCTACACATGCATAACACAGTGGTGGCTGAGTTGTGAAAGAAACCAATGGAATCTGTAAAGAAATAGTTCTTGACTGCATTGTACAGAGTTAACACATCTTCATGACCTATCAGTTCTACTTTGTGGTAAAGTGATATTTACTCCTGGCCCTGAACGATCATGCAAGACCCTGTAAAAAAAAAAAAGAAAAAAAAAATCCCTAGGTTTTTGTAAGGTTTAATGTCAGTCACGTGAATGTACTAAACAAACTTCCCAACTAAACCACAATGTTGATTTCTAAAGATACGAGAAATCCGGCTTACTAAATAAATGAACTTGCAGACATGAATATGAACAAGGCCCCTTCACAGGTGGTCGTTTAGAGAAGCTGCACCAACTTAATCCACACAGAGCATCTGAGTTTAAATTGAAAACGAATCTCATCAAATTCCCAAAATACCATCGGAGTCTTATCAAAATGTCACGGCATGTTTTTTGTGTGTGTGTGTGTGTGTGTGCTCGGTTTAATGTTTAAAAAGTAGCAGCAGCAGATGACAGCGGAGAGGCGACACATATGAAAGAGTGAAATGGCACTGGGGCTCTTTGAACAAACTGTGACCCTGGTTGAATGCCAAATGTGTGAGCTTGAAACACACAATGTTCACTGGGCAGGATCCTGTGAGTCAGTCGAGGTTGTTGATTTGATTAAAAGACTAACGTTCAAAATGCCAAATATTCATTTTTGTCTTAGAGGCTTTAACTCTCGGTACATAAGGATTTAGAACAATGAATTTGATAAGGATTTCTTAAGAAATACACAGGTGGATTTATAAGGTAAGGTAGGAAAAACCCTATCATCCATGTCTGCAGATGACTTTGTGATTTCTAGAACTGACGATATGGAGGAAACAGAGGATGGCCAGTAGAAGTGGTGGTACGTGTTGCAATGAAAAGTAATAAAACTCACAAGAACACAGAATCCATGCGAAATTTAGGAGGAGACGGCTAAGACAGGAAAGCTGCACTAATAGAGGTACTGAAGGTAATGGTATGGTCAAGGGTGTCCTTTACTTTTCACATCAGTTCTTGATCAATCGGATGGGTTGTTTTTTCTTTGTTTGTTTGTTTGTTTGTTTTTTGTTTTTTTAACAATTAATCACATTGCTGTAAAATCATTATCTTGCACTAACCTTAATATGTGTTAAAATACCTTCAAAATTTAAGTCTGTGTGGTGGCAACATTTTGTTTTTTCCCCACCAGTACACTCCTAGGTGAGATAATCTGACCCACAGTGTGCAAACAAAACCCTATTTATCCAATGAAGTGATGGGGAAAATGTTCTCAGCTGAGCTCAGCTGCATCTGTGTTCAGGTCGAAGTGACAGCGGTGAAATTAGGTGAGAAGAAGTCCATCATAGTCTGCTGAACTCTCCAACTGGGCTGTGTAATTAGAAGGGCATGTGAAAGCCCACATGGGGCTAGCTGAATGTTGGTGATGGAGTGACGGTTCAGCAGTGGAGCAAACACACCATAGCTGTCAGAGAACATCAGCCCCTGCATCAGCGGGTCACATCTTGAGGCCAATCTCAGGCGACAGTTGGGTGAGTCTAACTTTGAACAGCTTCATGATGCCTGAAACAAGCATTCTTTTAAGTAAAGCAGTCCTTCAGGGTAAGAGTAAGACTGTCTGGCTGGAAAAATCCCTTTAGTGTTATTGTAAAGAATAAAATATTGTCAATTTCCTTCCTACTCAGTAAAGAGCCTGGAATATGGATTTTTTCTTATCAAGATATAGGTCTTAGTCAGCATTTTGAAAGCAAGTTAAATCCATGAAAACCACGTACAGCGACAAAATCTGTGTCTGAAAGATATTACAATGTGACACGTGATTCAACTAATAACCTAAAAAATAATTTTAGGTTATTAGTCAAATCAAGGCTTAAAACCTTCCTGTTTGGTAAAGTTTATAGTTAGGAAGAGGTAGAGAAGACAGCCTAATCCAGTAGGGGAGAAACTCGGTCTTGACATACGGTTCTCCTTTGCTCTACCTTCTTCATGTCTCACTCTATAGGGTTAAGTTATTTAAGTTTTTCTATAGTTATGCTGCTATAGGCTTAGAATGCTGGAGGAAAATCTGACCACTTCTCTCTCTGCTACTTTCTTCCTTTGTCCAATCTGCTTAGTTACCATTATTTCAACCTTGTTAACCTTTTGTTTTCTCTTAGTGTTCTTCTCTCCATAGGAACCACACCTGGGCTGGCGTTCTGTTAGCTGAGACAGCTGCTTGGATGAGAACAGGGGCTGAGATGCTTCCAGTGACGCTCTACAACTGCTGCTATAAACTCTTTTTTTTCAGTATCCTGTGCATCTGAATAATTGGATTTGTTTATGATGTATCTTTGATTTAATTGATTTTCTTGTAAAGTGCCCTGAGACAACATCTGTTTTAAATTGGCGCTATATAAATTAAAGCAGCAGCTGCAGAAAGGGAGTGCCGGAGCAGACGGGTCCAGATCTGTGTTCCGGTGGCATTCTCATGAATTCAACTAGTGTATTTTGCAAATAAAACAAATTTTCTTCATTTCTTTCTGGCCTCTTGATCCTACTTTTGCATGGAATATAGAATGAAGCGACAGTGCCAAATATTTTTTATTTTTTTATTTATAAAAATGGTCATGATTTAAAAAACTGTAGCCGCATATGAAGGTTATATTTTGGAAAACTGGGTATTGTGGATTTGCCACCTCACAAGTATCATATAAAATAATATCAGAATAAGATGTTGGTTGTAATAAAAGGCTCTTGTACCTGGACTTTGAACAGCCCATCAACCATGGTGCACATACTGAAGGCCATCTTGGCCGCTTTATCTTTATGAACAGTAAAACTAGTTATGACAGACAATATTCTTTAACAGCTGTCTACATGATCTTTATCTGAAGAACATCAAGACATTCAATTTGAAACTTGTTCAAAGGTGATATATAGTGTAGAACCGCAGCAACTGGACATAAAATGTTTCTAAGTATTTTTGTGTAGCCTTATTGCAAATCAATTAAAACCACTCAAAACCAAAACCAACCTAACTTACAATTAATTGTTTGTCATGTTTTAAGTCATAAATACTTTAATATTGACAAAAACTACTAGTTTTATTTATTCAATTGAAAGAAATAGAAAGAAATTGAAAACAACTTAAAACAAAATGTGTTAATAGAATAATTAACTTTTCTTAACATTTAGGTAAAACAAACTTTTATATCTTGCAAAAAGGTTACTTGTAATTTTGTTTTATTGGATTTCAAGGTGCTGCTTCAACATTTTGGCACTGTGTTAAATAAATATTTACATTTTTTCTTATTTCAGGACAAAAAATAATATCTAAAAAGGTGAAATGAATGGTTCTTTTTTGTGTCTTTTAAAAGCGAATATCTTTTAACGTTGTCCAAGTGCCTTGGGGCTTCACTGAATGGCTCATACAATGCTGCAATTAAACCAATCACTGCTAAGCAGCTGACATGCAACTAATGGGCACTACTAAGGGTCAAGGTGGCCGGGGGCCTTTTATTATGTGTTAGGAAAGGTTGCACTCTAAACATCAACATCGGGGCAGACACTCAAACCTACCGTGTCAAACCAGTTACTAGCATTTGTTTTCCATGATCTCATGAAAAAGGCTCAGTTTGCAAAAAATACACAGATGGCAGTTTAGAGTGTCACAAAATCAACAATCTAGGGTTTTGGCTAGATTTCTCGAGTGTTCAACTGAGAGCCAATGACAGTGTCATCACAGTTTGTTTTTTTCTCGAAGTGTCAGTTGCAATTGCAACATTGTTTTATCTGATATCGGTGTGAGTCTCACTTTTCGTAATCGGTGCATAACTACTTTAGATCAAAGCAGTTTTATTTGTTAGAATGACTTAGTTTAATTCCGTAGTTCAGATGTCAAACAGATGCTCTACACTCAATCTACAGCTGTGAGAACGGTTAAACACGGTTCTACAGTACTAAATCAAGTTTCGGAAAACAAACATTCCACACTTTTCAGATTGCATTTACACACCATGTTGAAAACCTCGCATCATTTTTTTTCCCAACTCAGAAAGATGACTTCATCTTTCATTAACACCACTACAAGGACGTGTGATTATAGTAATAGTAATTCCACAGTCCTACATCAACTGTTTTAACCTCATAAAGCAGGAGTTGTAACGGCAACCTGTGAGATTCTGCAGTCTGTAATCCCCACTGATTCACGCTATTTGGTAAAAGCGGCACAGCAAGCTGTGCTGGAATAGCAGGGGTTGCGTAAGAAAATACACAGTCCCCTTTTTCGTCATATTCCTGCAACAAAATGTGACACATGGCCCAGCCTAAGCGTGCCATGTCCCATCATTAATCTCAGTGTAGTTTTTTCACTCTAAGTCAGGGTTACTTTCTTATTTCCTCCTCCTCTCCTGAACTTCCATCTGTGACGGCGGGCTCTTGGCAGCGACGATCCGGCTCTGACACCCACATCATCAAAGCCTCGTCTTCCGAAAAGCAGCCAAGAGAAGGAACGTACGCATGCACAAGCTGCGTGAGACTGACAGGACTGCTGGAGAATCTAATACCAAGCTCCAGCACAAAAAAAAAACAAAAAAAACAAAAAGACAAGTGTTTGGGCTAAGTTCTTCCTCTCTACGCGTTCGCCAGGTACCTCACACGTCTCATTCCTCTGCTGTTGGATGGCTGAGCTAAGTGAGGATGGCACTTACCTCTTAGCTTTTCAAATTCAATCTAAAAAGCCACAGCAAATCTGTATTTCAAACTGCATACAGAGTGAGATATGTTTAAAAAATTCATGTGAAATATGTTTGGGTAAATTATTTGAATCTCAACTTCTTTAGGTTGGAGCATGTAATTGAAGTCTTGAGTATGGAGTGAGTATGGAATATGGAGTAAGTGGGTGTGGAGTTTTAGCATTTTGGACTTCCATGCACATAAAAAATAATAATTACTGGTTTACATTTACACACTTTTGTTGGGATTTGAAATTAAATGTTTTGGGTAAAATGCTATTTATATCTTATTATAGGCTTTTCACAATGGTTTGAGTTTTGTCCAGTTCTTTTAAATTTTCTTAAAGCTACTTAAAATATATATTTTGATATCGGGCCCCTTTATATTTAACTATGTACCATGCTGATGGACATTATCTATCTATATGATCCAATGTGCCCAAACTTTAACTTCCTAGCTGATGCCTTCAGCTATAGCCTTTGAAATATATATTTATTCTGATATAAAATTGTTATATCTGCCACTGTCGTTTGTAAAACTAATAAAATGCAACTGTCATCAGACGTATGCGCAAAAAGAAGAATGTCGACGTCACAGAGCAGTGCCATGTTTACCGAGGTAACAGTGGATGCATGAAAGAACTCAAAACTTGCCACGCTTGCTTAAGCTGCCGCTTATGTTCAGATGAAAATCCATCACATTTACGTAATTTCACAAACTTTGGCCTAGATTAATAGATCGCTTTTGTAGTTGTGATTTCCACCATTTCTAGTGGCTTTATAGCCCATGTTAAGAATCTCTAACCAGCTCCAGCAGTATCTTAACAAGGCGTTAAGCTTTGGTTCTGTGGTTAATTCTCACGTTACACACCTGAATCTGCGGAACACTACTTCCTTATCAGCATCATGTCTGGACAATCCCAGAGTATGCACGTTTAAATGGATGAAATTCTTTTGTGCATCACCATTTTTCAAAGCTTGCAAAGCCATGAGATCATGATATGGGGTTACCTAAAATGTTTGAAGAATAACAATGTATATATGTACCTTTGAGGTAAGGTTTTGTCTTTTAATACAGTAAATGTAAATATCTGGTTTTAACTGTACTTGTGGTGAATTGTGATTTCTTATTAACATTCAGGGACCAAATGTACAACCAAAGGTAAAACTGAGAGAAGAGATGGACAGAACAATATTGGGAAGTAGGTTTGTTTTTGTTCTGCACCTAGAAGGGGAAAAATAAATGGGTTACAGAAGAAAATGTGTTTCTGTAAAGAACTACAAAACTGCAGAAATCCAAGGACAGGACAACGAAACTTGTAACCAAAGGGACTTGTTTTTCATTGTTCAGAGAGAACAAAGAGAGTAGAGGAAAACTGGTCAAAGTAATGGAAACAGAGAGGTTTAAATCTTCCTTCTATCTGGTGGTCTTTGGTTGTAGTTTTTTTGGTTTTTTTGTTTTGGTCTTTTTTTTTACTGTGGAATAAACATTCAAGCAGCATGTTTTCTGCTCCTAGTATTCAGAGAAATATCGGGGCCGACACTCAAGAAAAACAAACTACCCTGAAGCTTGTCAAAGCTACCGTGTCAAAACAGTTACTAGCATTTGTTTTCCATGATCTCATGAAAAAGACTCAGTTTGAAAGATCATGAATAAACTCAAAGACATAAACACCTGATGACCTAGATGCTGTGGTCTGATGTAACAAAATGAAGTTTTCTAGCCTGGTTATGGTTATGATTATATAAATATCTGTGGTTACAGAATAAATGTACTATTATGTTTTTATGAGAGCACAATAAAGAAATGAAACACAGAAGAAATGTAAAGAATGTTGATATATATATAAATAAAACAGTAGCTGCAATTCTGTAATACCTTTCTTGATAATCAATGTTTCTTTGGTTATGAAACTCGCAGGCGAGAAGTCTTCCTGTCAGACAGCAGCAATAAATGTATGAGTTTCAAGAAAGGGAAATGATTCACTTAATTATCCATCGCTTCGTAATTATAAATATGGATTAACTCATTTACAGCTTCTCTGAAGCCATGAACTTCTATTTTTCAATATACATAATAATTATCATAATTATATGTAATAATAATAATGCGTTATAATTAATGTGTACCACCGTCTAATTTTCCTGAAAATAATGATTCAAAGATATGTAGGGGAATTATGAAAGAGAACATATTTTACTTTAATTTTAATATAGAACTGTCACCTTTTAACTTTTATACTTCCTATTATGCTTAAGTATGTTTGTGCTGCTGTTTTACTGCTCAATATTGTTTAGATATAAAACACAGTGTACACAAACATGGCTGTTGATATGTGGAGGAAAAATGAATAAATATGTAATACAAAAATGTAATATTAGGTACCCCAATAAAGTATCTTTATACTATAATTACAATATTTAAGAATTTGATACAATATTGAATGAAATCAATTTCAAATCTTATTATCACACCAAGCATCAAATGTACATTGAATTTTGAGGTTCCTAACAAAACCCAGTCTTAGTAGATGGTCTGTTAAAATTAAACAGGTTCAGGTTCTGCTGGCATTTTCTTCATGTTAAAGTGGATTTTTCCTTTTCCTCTGTTGGTACATGAATGCCAAAGTGACTCAAAACAATCTGCAGCGTTTAGGTATAATCCTCTGACAAATGTTTATTGCATGTATATCTTTAAAGCTTTAAAGTGTCCAGATAGATGCAGTGATTTTAACTATGTCTGGCTTGCAGACATATTTTTTTTTTACTTGTGGAAACATGAGATTTACTTTTGACACATGCCATCTAGGGAAATGGCAGAGAGGAAAAGAAAATCAGCATGAATCCAAGGTTTATGGATGTGGCAGCGAGGCGTAAAACCCTCCTGTTCCAGCCCCCTCCCCTGACCTGTCCGCCCAGGACGCCGTACACATTTCAAAGGTGTATAATGTGTGACAGAGCTGTCACTGTCTGTGGCAAATCCACAAAGAGTGGCAAGGTGTGCGGGGAGGACGGTCAGGACAAAGATGAGGGACTGGAAAAGGAGAGGAGAGGACTGACAGATTGTCCGGGCGGGAGACAGCTGGGAGACGCCGATATGTGTTCCTTCATAAGTATCTTTCAGCACTGACGAGTGATGGTGCGTTTGAGAAGCGCAAGTAAACAGCGTGCACAGAAATATCTGCAGTGCAACATGACGCACAAACGGTACAACCAAAAAAACACACATTACCGCTTGGGCTCAATCTGGGTCACAAGGCATTAAATCCTCTTGTTCATCAACTGGCCTTACACACACAAACACATATACACACAAACACGCACTGCAAACCACAACCATCACCTCACCACACACCATCTGTCCTCTAAAATCCTGGCTATTAAATCCATCAGGGTCTAACCGGACTGCCCCCACAGAGCTGCTAAATGCACGTGAACCAGTCTGCTGACAATGCTGCAGCTCCCGCTAACGCAATGTGTCTGAAACACATTTTGTACTACTCAATCAAGCCTCTAAGTCACATCCAGTCATTCAAAGTTTATCTCATCAAATTTGTTCGTTTCAGACTTCTATCGATTCCTATCTACATATGTCTAGTCATAGAAGAAACTACTAATGATTAATGAATAAGAATCATTTGCACTTTATAGATAGTTTAATATGTTACAAATAATTGATGAGTATGTTTACTACAAGTTAACAAAGCATGAGGAAAACACTACACAGACCAGGTTCAGGTCAAATAGTGGGTCAAATCTGTTCCCCTATTTACTTCATCTGGAGTTCATATATTAATTATTATAGAGTTTTTATGCACAATAAGAATTTTTAAACATTTGTTTTGGTATATTCATCACTACATTGTAAGCACATGTATGTATCCTCCAATCCAATCATCAAAAAGTATTTTTAAACTTTATTGAAATATTGAATACAGATTTGTCTCAGTATTTGGAAATAAATTGATTTGTTTCCCCCTAATTAATGCATAATAATCATTCATGAAGCATTAACAGATTAATTAACAGCATATCTATACTCAATTCATTAGCCATCTATAAGGAGAATGATATCCAATATTACAGCTGTTACTTACAAGTTTGGATGTACTGGCAGCTTGAACACAAAAGGCATCAGTTGTTCCGTTTTTCTCTCACTTTGAAAAAAAAAATCAATCAAAGGAAAGGAGAAATTGGACTTTTGCAAAAAATAAAAAATCTCGATGTTAGCACCAGAAGACAGTTTGTTCAGCCAAGCATCTGAGTGCTTTTTTGGGTATATAGAGCCCCGGGGCTGTTTTACTGCTTCCTGAACAGATCTGTGGGCTCAAAGTTAGTACCAGGCATGTTGTGTTTCAGATCTGAAAAGTTTATGTCAACTAAAGGTGGTCCAGTAATAAACAATCGATACCTGTACCAACACATTAGCCTGACTCCTGGGGTCACTGATGTGCCGATGACACCTTGTCTTCAACACCAAGAGAGTTTTATGGGGCTGGGTTCCTTCACCTCAAGCAAATCTTGCCAAGTCACAACAAGTGACTGTGCCAAAGAAAATCAATGAGATTTCCCGACAATGCAAATCCAATACTTGCATCCGGTGTATGAACATATGCATTTAGTTTGTCTTTACTATCAAATATAAAACAAATAAAAAAGGTAAAACAGTCATAAAAGTAATAGCTAAATTTGTTTTACTTAATTTATTTATACTATGTTCGCTGTATAATATTTCAACTTAAATTATAATTTTATATTTAAGAAATACTCATCAAGCAGCTAAGTTTGTAATAGTTTTGCTATTACAAATGTAAAATAACAATACATTACAATGCACAGATACATTTGAATAGTTTAGAAAACGTTTAAAAGTGTACAGTGTCAAATAACCATTTCTTTAAGCATACATTATATCTTATATTAAACCTTTAAAGGCACTACTTTATATAGGCTCCCCTTATGGATTAAACAATAAACAGTTTATAGATATGCTATTAACTCCTCTGTAAAAGATTTGTATGTCATTACTACATGTTTATTATGTATCATTGAAGGTCGCGAAAGAGACAAAACTACTTTCTTACCATACAGAAACTAAAATCTGTTTACTTGTATATCTCATCTTAAACTGTGTTACCACCTTGTACGCAAAACAAGTATTTTTAAAGTTATTTTCATAGCCTACTTACAAATACTTACTACGAATACTAGATAGTAACTTACTCTATAAGTAACTCAACAAGATATCTTAAAATGATTTATTACCAATCTGTAGAAGCAGCCTTACTGTAGAAGTTCAACCATCTTTTTGTGTTTGTTAACACTATATGGTAATAATTTACTTTCTCCATATTGTAACTGTAACTAACATTCCCTTTAAGGAAAGCTAAGTACCACAGGTGGTTTTACTGTCATTAAAGTCATGACACTTTTGGAGAGCAACAAAAATATAGAACAGAATAGCTGACGGAGATCTAAAAGTTTATCTTCTATGTGAGAGGAAGCTCATACTGATGCATATCCGTTAAGGATCCACCCGAGGTAATTAGGGGAGAAGCAGCAGGCGCAGCCTCCACACTTGTGTCTCCAGAACATCAAAGCGGCGTTGGCCCACTTGGTGGTCGCCCATCTCACTCTTCTCTTTCTGTGCCCTAAAGTTGTTAAGCGACATTACTCTTTAATCAGCTCGGCATCTGGGGAGTATTTTGCCCCACAGATAGAATGCAAATCAGTGCAACTCGCTTTGTTGGTGGCTCCATGCATGTTGGTGGTCTGCAACTAGAATGCTCAATTGTTATGAAAGGTTGCATTTCTGCAGGCCTAGACCAAAGCAAAGTTGAATTCATTCGATATCAGATGAAAGGGAAGAAAAAAAAACAACTCTTCACTTTGAGTGGATTTCTGGTAAGAGCGCAGATGTTCGTGTGGGTTTCCACATGGTTGAGATCATTTCTCTCAACTCGTGAGGTATCCGGGGATGGTCATCCGGGTCACCGAACATGTTTGTCTCACCACTGCTGTGAGACTGAAAGCCTTTGAGGCTGGTGTTCATGGCTTTTGGGGAGAAATCTATTAAATATATCCTACCTACACTGGTAATGTGTGTAAAGTTCAAACCTGCAGACATCAGCTCATACAGACAACCTGTGAGTTAACTACCAGTCAGGGCTGATGCTAGGCGCTCTAAATGCAACTGCATTTTGGTGGGGTCCCACCCCAAACCACATGAACCAACAGCAACTATGAATTGGAGAGACATGAAAATGCAACAATGACAAGAGTAATACAGAACTGACTCCATTTCTGTTAGAAAAATACAGTTTTGGAAATCCATAGATTGCTTTCATACAATATTCCGATTATTTAGTGATTCAAATTAAACAATATTAACCAACAAAGTAATATTGTATAATTAATTTAACAAATGTCTCCTTAGGTTAACCTCAGCTTTAACCAACTTTAACCAATCATATTCTTGGCAGTTGTGCAGAGCTTTGCATAAAGGGTATTTCTGGTGTTTTGCTCTAAACATATTTGCACTTTTCCTTTTGCACAATGGTGAGAACAATTACCGTTATTTCAACCTTGTTAACCTTTTGTTTTCTCTTAGTGTGCTTCTCTCCATAGTAACCACACTGGGCTGGCGTTCTGTTAGCTGAGACAGCTTCTTGGATGAGAACATGGGCTGAGATGCTTCCAATGACGCTCTACAACTGCTGCTTTAAACTCTTTTTTTCAGTATCCTGTTCTTCTAATTTAGTTTTCTGTCTTTTCAAACCCCCAGTCGGTCGTGGCAGATGGCTGCTTGTACTGAGCCTGGTTCTGCTGGAGGTTTCTTCCTGTTAAAGGGGAGATTTTCCTCTCCATTGTCGCTACATGCATGCTCAGTATGAGGGATTGCTGTAAAGTCAACGACAACAAGCCATTGTTTCTGCAAGTCAATGACTCGATGAGGACTGCTGGGGTTCCTTAGATTGGATACTTTTTCAAATTGATTTGTTAGAATGTATCTTTGATTTTAATTGATTTTCTGTGAAGTGCCTTGAGACTACACCTGTTGAAAATTGGCGCTACATAAATAAACTGATTCTTGATTCTTGAATTTAGAACTACAAAGAAAATATGCAGTTATAATGTGAAGCATAGTTTTCAGTGTCTGGTATTCATTTACGTCACTTACTGTAACTGCAGATTTGATATTTCTCAGAACAAAACAATCTAAAATTAATAGCTCTACAAAAAACAAGACAAGCCCATTTTGAGCTATCTGGTTCACTAACATGGTTTTATGTCTTTTTGTTTTGATGACATAAATACTTGCTTTTGCGGAATAAACTGTCTACTCTGATCAAGTGACTCAAGTTTCTGAGAAATTAATTAGCTAGTTTGCAAACGTCATGACTGATCGGAGAAAGTGACCAAGACACAATATCAAATGAAAGAATTCTTAAAGACTACATAATATTTTAGATTAAGCTATAATTCTGCTATTCAAAAGACATTTCTGTTTTTAACAGGACATATATTACAAGCAACTGTGTATTTACCATTTCTGGAGATTTTTATCAGTTGAGAATAAATACTAAATATGTGCGACAAAGGAATAATGGTTGTTCAATGAAATCTTGCTTTTACGTCTTGAATCAACATGTTTTATTTAATTTTTTTTAATTTCAACTGTTATTTTAATGATCACAATATCTACATATGA
>JAVLVB010000486.1:52088-72236 GCA_032876305.1 Orestias chungarensis | reverse complement strand
TATATATATATATATATATATATATATATATATATATATATATATATATATATATATATATATATATATATATATATATATATGGTAAGGATGAATGGAAAAGATTCATTCTGTTTCTGACACAGTAGAGAGACCAGGCGATCAAAAACAATAGATAAATGTCCCAAATACATCTAGTGTTTAAGCCTAAGTTAAATTTAAAGCAAAAACAACAATAAAAAAGGAAGCTTTTGCTTATTAACCCAGAGAGATTTATTTTCATCCCTGACTGATCTATGACCTGCAGAAAACATTCAGCCTCCCAGGAACTAATGGAAGTGAAATTTGCACACAGCAAAATTCATGCCAACATGTTGAATTTCGCTAATAAATACACTTAAAGCTTCCCAATGCGAAAAGAGGATTCAATGTTAAAATTCCGGGGCAAGCGATGTATTAGATTATAGTTTTAGTATTTTAGTTATGATATCCTACAACCCTGAGTCTTTTATTATTGTGAAGCATGCTTACACATTTAAATGTAAAAATGATTGGACGAAAAAGATACAGAATTCATCCTTTAGATGAGTTAATATTAACCTTTACGACAAATTCACAACCGTTAAAAGTATTCTTAGATTACTTTATTTTTTTATCTTGTTCTATTTGGCTAAAAAAACTTTGATATGGCTGAGAAAGCAACTCTCATATAGTCATTGTTCTGTTTTTCAATCAATAAGCAAATTTTATGATATCAGATATATGATTCAAAGGAAAGTTTGAAATAAAAGTAGCCCATTTCAATGTTTGTTTACAGGGAAAAAAAAATTGAGCAAACTTGACACAGGAATTTCTGCCATTTGATTAAAAATCAGATAGTGAGAGAAAAATGTAATCTTTTTATACAGTGTAAGTAAATATCTGCTTTCAACTCTTCTTGCCAACACATAAGTTATTGCCAGGTAAAAACAACAGTTTGAACTAACAATCATGACGTTTGTTTTGTGATTTGGATTTCTGTCTATACAAAAAATGGAAAGCAACATAAAACGAGAAAGTAGGCCAACAAAGACACACTAAATGACATTTTAAAGTATTGCTTCTGCCGGTTGCCTAGGTTCAGTTGCTGATAATAATCCCCCTGCAGCTGCCTTGCAAAATAAAATACATCTTTATTCATGCAGCTCTCATTTCCATAGCTCTTCCATCCTAATGCAGAACACAACAGCTTGCGATAAGAAAAGTAATATTGTCTGACAGCGGCTTTTGCCATTTTACAGGAATACAGATGTACTGTCTTTAATGTACTGTCTGCAGGAACTGAATAAAGGTACCAGGCTGTTGTGCACATAACTTCCTCTTCAGCCTTGACAAAGAGCAAGTGTGATTAAACATATCTCAATGGCTGTTGTGCAGTCACACCTTTGAGTCACAAGGCTCTGCTTGAGCTATGCAGAGCCTTGTTTCAAGTGTTGTTTCAAACAGAATAATGTGGGACAGAATTGCTTCAGTAATGGTTGGACTATTTTTTTTATAAAGGCAAAGATGTGGAAAAGTTAAAGAGCAAGAAAAGTCTTAAACACATAGGAAGTCATATCTTACATCCGACAAACTGAGAACTATTCACATGTTTTCAAGTCTAAATTGACTTTGTCAAATAATTATAAAAAATACTATGTTTTCTTTTATTACTATAAAATTGGTAGTCTTGCATCCATTAAGATTTTCCTCATTAAAAGTTAGTGGCCCCAATTATCTTCAGAAATCAGTTAATCTCAGTGGAAATGCTGCTGTTTCCTGAAGACTTTTCGGGTTTCTTAAAAAAATTAGTGAAGAAACTGCATCCCAATGACCAAGGGAGTATGGTGGTGGAAGAACATTGCGTTGTGAAAAAATATGTCCCTGAAGCTTTGAAAATCTCCCAGATCTCTGTCCAATCCATGGTCTGTAGATGTCAATGCTAATTCAAAGGCTGGGTACAGAGAGCATTGATCAGAGAACCCCACAAAAGGCTCATGTAACTATTAATTATGAACTCCTAAGACTCTAGCATTCTACACTTATAACCTCTAACGTTTCATTCACCCATGGTGAATTTGGCAGCGTCATGCTGGGTGGAAGCTGGTCAAAGTTGATGAGAAGGTGAGTGGCTGTACATTTCAGAACTGTGTCGAGGTTCTAGCAGGAAAACTACAAGTAGTCAGAGACTAAACAGATTAGTTTAGATCATCAGTAGGAATGGCCTTAAAAAAAGTCCAGACATAAAACAAATTGTGAGTCTGTGGTTATAGTTAAAAAATGGATTTAATGTTTTTACAATAGTAAAGCTGGTAGAGGCAAAACCCCCATGTCTACATGTAAGGCTAATTTTCCACAGCACAGTATTCAACAGGAATCATATTTTTACACCAGAAGAAGCCACACATCTTTTTTAGCTTTCCTTTTCTTGTTATGTTTTAATTTTTAAATCCAAACTTTATTATGCATCCACATACGGCAGCTTCCATAATAATTATAACAGACAGACAGACAGACAGACAGACAGACAGACAGACAGACAGATAGATAGACAGATAGATAGATAGATAGATAGATAGATAGATAGATAGATAGATAGATAGATAGATAGATAGATAGATAGATAGATAGATAGATAGATAGATAGATAGATAGATAGATAGATAGATAGATAGATAGATAGATAGATAGATAGATAGATAGACTGAAGGTTGAGAATAAATCCTTTTGTTTTGCATTAAGTGCCTGCTCCTTAATGCAGCAAGATTATCGTAGTTTTCTTTATTTCCTTCTAACAAATGTAGTTATTTTAGAACCAAATCATGTGGGATGGCTATGTTTAAAGTTTAATAAAGCTCTCAACTGGACTAAAAAGTACAGGTTACAGAAAGTGATGAATGTACCGCAGGGAGCCATTAAAGGTAAATTGATTTTAGAGAATGACTCTAACTGCTCAATCAATGAAGCCACCAGAATATAATAATCACCCATCTGACACAAGACTGTCAGAGATTAGAGAATAATGTGAGCTATACAGCCATATCTCTCTTTTAAGGATGTTTTTTCCTTTTTTTTTTCCTTTTTTTTTTTTTGCTTACATTACTTTTTATGATCCTTCAAAATAAGCAAATGAGCTTTTCATCTCCCCAACCAGGACTGACAAAAACTTCATTTGCACCATCCAACTATTTAATGATCTCGTATTTGCAGTGGCATTTAATCTGGGAAAAGCAAATCACACTCATCTAACACATTTGTGTACGAGACTGGAAGGAGAAGAGGCAAACCGCTAGGCTGTTGCTGCTGCAACCATCACTATCTATAGGGAGACGGTTGGAGAGGTTAGAAACGGAACCATCTTTGTTTCTGAATGAAGAAAAAAAAAATGAAGTCACATATGTTTAAATCAAACAAAACCTAAACAGGAATGTGTTTGGCTTTTGCCATTGCATCAACTGGTTGCAGTTGTGCTTGTGTTTGTGAATGTGCCAGTTTGGACCGGCAGAGCCATCCTTCTCCTCAGGAAATCTGGGCTTTCATCAAGCCTCTCAAATCCCCGCAGTACATCTGTTGCATTGTGCAGCTAACAGTCTATGTGGAGCAGCTCTCTGGACAGACTATAATTTCCTCAGCTAACAATGACTTTGTTGCAAACCAGCACTGCTTACTCCGCCTTCCAGCCGGTGCAGACAACAGAGCCGGGAGAAATTGCATGAGTTCAACATGAATATCAATGCAGGCCACGTTTGGTATTGAATCACAATTGCAGTGAGCAAGAGGCTGTGACAAAGATGACCTTTTGGGGCTGCGTTCCTTCACCTTACGCAATTGTTGCCAAGTCGCAACAAGTGACTGTGCCAAAGAAAATCAATGAGATTTTGGCTGGAAAAATGCGTCCCTGATACACATATTACACCTCCATATAAGGTAAGGCACTGTCAGACTAAGTAGTAGTGAGATCAATTTACACCTAATAGCCAAATCCTTTGTTGAAGTTTATTTGGCAGCAATCAAAACCACATGGCTTTCTGGGTAGGACTCTAAAACGTTGAATCACCTGTTTTAGGGTATTTTTATTCCACTACTCTTTGCATACCCTTCCCAGATGTCTATCCAAAGATCAGAAACAACACCAAATGAAGAATAGTATGCAAATACATTGCCTTTAAAATAAAATAAAGCACTACCACAAGTGCAGTCTTATATTAGATCTAAATACACATCTTTAAAAGATTTGCAAATGTTACTGCAATTTGCATAAGTTGCAAAATTATGTGACAAACTGCAAAAGAATGTGACAAACTTTCTAAAATTGGTCAAAGATTTCAGAATAATTACTATACGCCTCTTTTTCACAGGATTATCCAAATAATCAACATACTGGTTCAGCTTAGACCCATAGAGAATGAATCAGACAATGTCTTTACACAACATAGAAGTTGGATGTTTCTCCTTTCCTAAGTTTTTTCATTGGCACCATGTTTAATATAAAACATAGATCTCAGATCACAAGGTTTAGTTTTTAAGACTTCTCAGAACTTTTTTGTTTAATTCAGAAATTTGAAAATACTTTTGAAACCATCTAAAAATATAGCTTGTTATGCACCACTGCCCACAGTAACATCATGTTGGCAGCAAACTGAATATAACATCAACGGTCTTCATTATCCTTGCACTGATCGTGGTGTGGATACATTGCAAACAACTAATAGCATGTTAAGAAGAATGGCACCAAGGCATTCTACGGAAAAATCTGTATTATCGAACCAGAAGTATGCAGGGGTACACTGTAAAGCAAATTGGGCTTACGAGGTAAAAGACAATAAATTGTAGCTTATTTAACCTGCGTTGCAGCTGCATGAAGAAAACTTAATGTACATATACTCTTGATAATTGGTTTTGTTCATTAGTAAAATAAGACAGTTGTGTGTATTTCAGCAGTACTGCAAACATGCCCAGTTTTGCTGAGTCGTGAATTGTGCCTTCACCATTTATTAATTGAAAGTTTATTTACTGTTTGACCTGCATCTAGCTAATCAACTTGGTTTTATACTCACAGTGGCAAAGGGAGGCTGGATTCAAGATTATCACAGTAATCAAAGACCAAAAGTCAAGGTAGATGTGCGGCAGACTGCCTATCCATCACAGCGTTTATAAAAGCTCTCATTTGTATTCACAATGGGTGAAGGATTTCTGGCACTACTGAGAAAAGTTAATTTATTTGTTTGAAGAGAGAAGCATAGTGCAATATATTAAGGATGCTATCCCAACTGAAGAACAGGCGCGTAGATCGACTGGGCTTTGGGTTTGTTTTGTAGCCAGAAGCAATTTAAAGAAAGGCATTACAGTGTTGGTATGGCATACTGTGGTGGCCTTTGGCTGTGCACCGTCGAACACTTTCTTATCTGACAGCAAATTAGAAGCGACTTCACTTTTATTACAACACAGCCGTGAGTGCAAAAGGAGATATAGAAAGTGCAGAATAAGCTATTTTTTTCACTCTTTTTTTATTTTGTTGTTTGTTTGTTTTTTTTATTTTAAATCATCTAACAAATTCCAAAATTAGAAAAACAATACATAATCTAAGAAGAAAGATACATTTTTGAAAAATGATTTTATTCACCAGGGAGAAAACTATCTATCTAAACCAAAGTGGATGTCTGCACAAGAATAATTACCCCCTAAACTTAATAAGAGGTTTTTTTTCCGACATGGTAGCAACAACAGCAATCAATAACTTAAAACAACTGGTAATGAGTCTTCCGTCAATGTGGAAACATTTAAACCCACTTTGCTTTGTTGCATTTAATCCATGTTTACAGCATGAAATTACTTTGGGGTAATTTCACACCATTCCAATCAGATTTAGGTCTGGACTACAAAAAAAAAAGTGTTGGATTAGCTGTTATGCTTTCAATTATTTCACCTGCTCCTTAACCCAAGTTAGCTTGCTCTGAAGCTCATTGGCTTATGGATGACGGACAATTCAGTTTCAAAATGTTCTGTAAGAAAACACATGGTTATATTATTTAAGTTGAGGTTAAAGTCGTTAAGCAATAAACCCGCTGACACCATCACAGTACTTCCACCATGTTCAAATGTAAGTGGCAAATTTAACAGCAACGAGTTTTGGCACTCTCTGTCAAGAAAACACCCAAATGTTTTGCCGATGAAAACGATTATATTGGCGAGTGTCATATAGACATTTGGGTTCTGTTTTGATGGTAATTGTTTGATTTTGGCTTTGCACAATGTTTTCTCCTTTGTGAATAATGATGGAGTCCTAGAGGCTTACTGATTGCTCTTTACTTATTTCCAATTTGACTTCTAAAACATTGGAGCATGATGTGTTGAATTTTAAGATTTATTTATACCTACTTCGAATTTTCAGACCGGTTCTACTTGTAGACTCTACAAATCTTGCAGTTTACAGATAGTCTACACTAATCTTTCTGCTAAATATCGCTACATATGTATAAGAATGTGTATTGATAATATTCCAGCAAGGTAATAAGAGAACGGCATAATTCAACCGACCAGTTTAAAAGCCTATTTAATCAAAAACTGTATTGAGGCTTCTGAATTGAAAGAAGGTCATAACAAACCATATAAAAAATAAGTTCCTCATTATTCTGACTTGGAAATCTCTGACTACACCAGACTATTGAGAACATTTGTCATGGCTCTGAGAAAGCTTCAGCTGTGCCTCCCAGCAGTTAACAGTGTGTTGTTGCACAAAGTTACAATTACCATTTCACAATCTTCATGGGGGCTGGAACATCACTGAATTATAATTATACGATGTGTCTGCTAGATATTAAGGTAATCAGCTTTTTGCCTATTTAAGCTGACTTTCAAGTGTGTCAAAATTATACAATGACTAGGGTTTCATTTTGATTTTGCATTATTGGATTGTAAAAGTTTACATCATTTCTCACTTGATGGATGTGGATTTTTGTATTTTTGTATTGCAGTTATGTCCATTTTGCATACATCTCCTGACCAACTCCACTTCGTATCTGAGTCCTTCCTCTCTGCAAGGACAGCGAAAACTAATGGAGGTCAACAACAATCGGCAGTAGAGAGGCATGCATGGCAGCATTTGAAGAGCAAGATACAGAAATGCTCTACGACTCCGGCCATCTCATGTCATTCGTCAGCAGCAGATATCCACTTCAGCTGTGAGTCAGACCATGAGGTGATGTCTTCTGACGTGACACCGAAAGGCAGGGAGCTGCAGCTGCAGCTCACAATGTGCCGCCAGAAAGACCGAGGACCGGGAAAAAAAGACCCAGTGGAACACGCATTTCGTCTTGGCCAGAAACATGACGAGGGCACAGGGAGGAGGGCACACAGAGTCATCTGTCGCTTTGGCAAAACAGTCATTTGCATGACAAATGTTGCTCTGTGTGTGTTTTAGTCAATGTTTCCGGCTGTGTTGGTACTAATCAGCAGCGACTTTTCCTTCTGTGTAACTTCTTTTCCAATCCAAAATTTCAAAAATGTTTTTATAACGCTATTGTATTGTGTGTTTGTTCTTTTGGGCCAAAATCATGAACCTTTTTGTTTTCCACCTTTGGGTTTTATGTAGTCTAGTCAGTCTAGAAAAACATCTGATGTCCCATTTCTAAAAACATTGCACAGGATTAATACTGAAATTCTGTGCACATCTCAAAGGCGAAAATGGCATGTGCCAAAAAAATTCCTTTTTCATAAACCCATGCGTACACACATCAATTTTCCTTCATAGTCAGATAATCAATCTTATTTCATGATTAACACTGGCAAATGTCCCCCAAAATGAACTTCACACCACTAACTGTTAATGCCTAGAAGCGACAGTCAGTCAGTCTCAAAGCTAAATCGCTACTACCTTCTACTGGCCGATTCTCTAGGCATGTCATTCTGGTCAGGTTGGTGGGTAATTTTTGGCCCAATCTAAACAGTACTATGCATCATATCCGGAGACACCATACATCTCTTGGCTGCTTAATGGAGACTTGGGGAGTCATTTTGCTGCGTCGCATTTTATTTTAGGTTTCAGAGTAAAGGGGTTTAAATAAAAAATCACGCAATACTTTTGTAAATTAAAGCTTTCTAAAAAGTAAAAATTAAAAAAACGATTAATCTCCTTCTATTCTACTTCCCATTTATGCAGCATGTGGCATTAATCTGTGTTACCTTATAAAACCCCAAGAAACTTTGAATGTTTGTTTCTAGTTTAATAAAAAAACAAGATAGAGGATATTCACTTCGAGTTTAGAAACAGAACAAAGGCAGAGGCCGTCCAGCTTTGCATTATGCCTTGAAGCATTCTACTTTCCAATAAGAAATAAACAAAATACACCTGAACACTCCCATTGTATCTGATTTTGAAAGGAATGAAGTTGTCTAATAACTAAATATAATAACAAAAGTGTCCCTAGAGTTCTTCTCCCTACTACTGTATTCAATCTCTTTACACAGAACTGTATCTTCAGTTCAACATAACCTGGGGGCAACCATGCAAGACCCAACTGTCTCTCCCTTAATATAGCCAGACACAACAGCTTACCCGCTATTGTTTTTACCTTGTGAATCTGTCTGTCATTGTTTGTCTGTAACATGAAGATGGTTCCCCAGACTACCTCAGAAACAGGTTTAAAAACACCCTTAGTTTATTTTGACATGTCTGTCCTCATGACGCATTAAGAAAACATGAAAATGCAAAAAACAATGTACTTCACTGTAGCTCTGATCAGAGGCCAGCTTTGAGAATACACCCAATGACAGAAAAGTTCAGCCTATGACACACTGAATAAAACACAGGATTTGCCTAGCATACGATTGATTGCCCGACTATTCAAACAGTCACATGTGAGTATGGCGGTCTGTGAATGATCAAAAAACTACCCCAGCTAAATGAGTAAGATGAAAATAAAATTGCCTTTTTCCCTTTAAAATTTTCTATATTTTGGAGCTTCGATTTGGTATGGTTTAGATGTTAAAACACCAAATTCAGCACAAACAGGCAACACTCTGACTTGGACCTACTGTTGTACACTTGCCGACCAGCAAATGAGCATGTAAAAGCATAGATTTGAAAAAATCTTGTCTTTTTACCATAAGATTCCATAAATAAATACAGTTATCTAGTCAGTAAATGATTGTCCAACACTGGACAAACAAGTTTCCAAACAAGAAACACAGCAAAGAGGTCATGGAGAAAGTTGTGGAGAAGTTCAAAACAGGACTAGGTTCTAAAACACTAACACTAACACAAGCTTTACATATTTAACAGAGTTAAGTTTAACCCATCAGATAAACAAGAAAAATGGACAGACCACTCTTTAAGTCCAGGGCTTGAGGTCCGGTGTCTTGCAACTGTTACATGTGTCTGAGGCATGCAAATCAAATGACTAAATCACTTCCCCAGCATTTAGTCAAGTTGTCCTTAAATCAATTAGTGACATTATTATTTTAATCAGTTTCTTGTAGGATCTGGGTTTTTGTGTTCATGTGAATGCTGTCTTTCAGAAAAAATCTTTATGGGATAGCATTACATGCTGATGCACCTGCAGTTGATTGTGAAAATCAGACGCTGGGATCTTAAGGAGCAGCTTGCAGTCTTTGGTGCTTAATGGTTCAACAAAGTTGATAGTATAAAGCCACATGTTATGTCTCATCCTCATCATTTAAGTTCTGATTTCCTTGTGGTAATATAGGATTTTACTTGTCTTTTAGGCCATGTACAAACTCCCTTGATTGGAAACCAGAGTACAGAACTCTGCCAAGTAACTGGATATCTCATTTCTTTGCGACTTATCAAAGCCAATGCTCAGACTCCCAAGCCCGCATGCTTTCCCACCGCTTACATTGGAAGGCCTCCACAGCAATTACCTTCATCCGCACCTCTATCAACACTGATGTCCAGTAAGCCAGACTCTAAAGTTGAGCCTCTGACTCGTCATTCTAGTACCTGGCTTCCCTTTAATCATCTCCCTCTCCCCATAGAAACGGAGCCATCTTGGTCTCCTGAGCACTCGCATATTTCCTTTTTGTCATGTACAGCCACTGTAATAAAACATTCACTAAACTGATAGAGTTCTGTATGTAGGTCAAGAAAGGACAACTGAACATGACTGTTTTGTTGAAGCAGACATAAATCTAAAAGTTGCAGGACTCCGGACCTCAAGGCTTGGATTTGGATATTCTTGGCCTAAATAAACAAGCTGGGCAAGGATCTAAAGCAATTCCTACAGTATTGTATTGAACTATTTAACCTGTGTATGAAATAATATGAATTTCTATATTTATGTAAAGAACTTTAAATTTGATTTTACATTGAATGTGCTTTACCTATTTTTGACTCAACCAGGCATACTGTATGTGATCTAAAAGGAAAAGAGTTGAAAGCGATACAGCCACTGACAGCCGTCTGTCTGTATGTGTCAGGTCAAAGTGTAAAAGCACGAAGAGTGTCTGATGATTTCTCACAGTCCACCCTCTCCCTGCTGGCGCTATAACAGTTGCAAGCTGCTCGTACTGCAGAACTCACTTGCCCTTAACGTGAGATGCCTGCTTTAGCCCAGCATCATGCTGTTCACACGTTTAGCGTGCCAGGCCTCATTGAAAGCTAGTACCACCTCGGCAGCAGCTGGAGATGTCCATTAGAATTCTCTGAATCATAGCAACATCCACACATTTTATTAGGTCAGGAAACGGCTGTGTTTGCTGATGTTCATGAGAACTTTCTTACACAGAGGAACTGTCCAGCTCAATTTGTTTATGCTGGATCCACCAATTTAGCTGAGAAACGTGACCGCTAACAGAATTACTTTGGACACATTCAGGTCAGTGAAACTTTTTATTGACTCAAGCTTACTTTGTCGAAAGCAGATTACAGGTTTTCAACTCTTCAAATCTTCATTTTTCAACTTACTTAAAGAAACAATCTGAACTTGATAGCAAAACTTGAGGGCACACACCAACCTAACCATAGAATATCATTTGCAAAGCCTTACATGCTCATTTATTTGAATACTCTTTGAAATCCTGTCGATGAACATCACAAACATGATCTGTCAATTAGAACTTTAGCCCAGGCCAGCAAGTTCACTTTGGGCTTGGACATTTCTGACTGACGTTAATTTAGTTATTTGCTGCAGTCAACCTTAAGTTAGTGGTATGTTCACAATGTAAATATGGAGCAGATTAAAGGATATTGCGACAACACCCCTTATAATGTATTCTGTTGAATGGTTTAGAGAACAACTATGCAGCAATGATGGAAGAACAAAATGTGAAGTCCAACATGTTTCATAATAGCAATGAGGTCAAAGGAGTTGCAATTGATTTGGCTTATTACATTGATGAATGAAACCGCAAAATAGAACAAAGACTGGTATCCAATATAAATTCAAAGATTGTCACTTCCCAACTACTGGTAGTAGAACGATTTCTTCTGACAAAATGAAAGAATTTACACAAAAATCTTCATGATTCTAGTTGATTCCTCTCCATGTTGACTGTGTTTTTCCCTTCCCCCTTATTTGTTTTGATACAAGATCTGTAATTCCACTGTCTCATTCTTTTTCCCCGTGATGTCTTTTATTGTCTCTGCATTGCACACTTTTCCAGAACACCTTTCCCCTCTGGCTCTCATGCAACTAAATATAGTGACTGGTGCAGACGGCTCAGCCTTATAACAAATCGTAAGCAGAGCTGCGGCTCTGAAGAGGCATGTGCAAGACCTGCGGTTGACTTCAAGAGACGATGAAGTGCATGCATACAGGGGAGAAACCACAAATTTATTATTTAAAGATGGAAACAATGGAAATTAACATAAATATTTGTGTACTTCTAAAATAGTAACCGAAAAAAAAATGCTTCATACTTAGAAAACCTGCTGCTTTAACACTGAAAACGTTTGTCTTGTCAATTACACAGTACTTTTGCGTCTTTCTTAAAATAAAACATATATAACATTGGGGGATTTAGATTTTATTACTATGATAATAAACATCTACAACATTTCTATCAAGTGGAACAAGAGGAGACCAACTCCCACAGAGATAGACTGTAATGATGCTGACATATAATTGGAATAGCGAGAGGTAAGAGAGGGACTTTGAATGTAAATTTTGTGTGGGAGTCATCCAGAGTAACATCTACTCCTGTTTATGTGAGGTAGCTGTAGCAACACTTAGTGCAAAAAGGAGGGAGGCACAGTGGGACATATAACATAGAGGAAGAAAAATGATAATTATCCTTTAAATAAATTGAGGCTGGGAGTCACATATTAAAATATATAATGATTAAAATAAAAAAGTTCTATAAATGGTACTCAAAAGAAAATATTTTTAAACCAAAAGTTGCTCATTATACGACATTGTTCCTTTATTTTTTTATAAATTATAAACAAAGGTTTCAGATTGTTGATAGATATACTTTAAATAGAGATACAAGAACATTAAAACTATAAAAATATTACTGAGAAACACACTTTTGAATAACTACCAGACCTTTGAACTTTTTTCAGAAAATGTTGAAATGATGAAGCAAAAATTAATGTTTTATCAATGTATCCATAGGCCAGAGAGGTTTGCATGTATTTAGCAATAGAGCAGTGTAAAAAAAATTGAAATTGTTTTATGAATAAAAACAAAAAAACATAAAACAAAGATCCTTTGATACAGATGCATGCTGTTCGCTTCCTTTTTCATATAAAAATACAAATAACATGTTTTTATTATGAGCACTTGAGTTAACTGATTGGTTCATACTGTGTGATAGTAAATTGAAGTGAATTAGGTGTATGTAGAACAATGAGTAAACCTGACTGAACTTGTTTAGTAATTCTACAAGCCTGTTAAATATCCCATAAATCATGCGTTATTCCATATGAACCTGAGGGCTTATAATTGAACTTTTCTCCTTAAGTGAGGTGCAGTGGAATTCAGATGTTGTTTGAGTTGAAGCAAACATCAATCCACAGTAAAAACAGACACAATTATGCCAGTAAAAGTCTTAACAGGTGGACTCACCCAGAACTCCGAGCCGGTAGTTAATTGTGATCACAATTACGTTCCCATAGCTTGCCAGGATGCTTCCATCGATCATGTTGCCGGTTCCCTCCACATAGGAGCCTCCATGGATGTAAACCATAACTGGCTTTAATCCATTCTCATCATGAATATCTGAGGAGAAGAAATCCCAAATTAAATTTGAGAAAATGGATACAAAACATTCAAAATCTTGCCTTTAAAATAACGGGCTTACATATTTTTAGGTTGTTCTTTGCTCTTTATGAATTTGTTAAAAACAGTTACTTTGAGTTTTTTATATATTCATATATAAAACAAATATTCAAATGTGTGCAGAAAAATGTTTGTCAACTGTAATTTTAAGAAGACAAAAAAAATTCTTCTGAGGAATAAATTAGGACACCCCCACCTTTATGTGTAGTAATATGTCTAGAATCAAAAAGCAGTGTGTAAAATCAGGACCATATTATCAAAATAGTATCACTCTGAAAATGAAGCAAGTGAGAGCCAAAGATCTGCCTGAGGCCTTCAGAAGGATGTGTTTTAATCTGAGACAAAGAGGTCTTAGAAGAATATTAAATGCGTCGATCCACTGTTGAATGGAGGACATTCACAAAAACTACAAACATGTTAAGGCCTAGTTGTCCAAGGAATTTCACCCTGAGAACAGATCATAAAATGCTAAAAGAAGAATCCTTGTCTTGTTAAAAACAATGGATAAATATGTGGGTAAACACCTCATGCCAACTGTTAAGTATGATGGCGGACATATTCATTAGGTCATGGAAAACTTGTCATACAGCATAAAACTCTTAACTCAAGTTCTGACGACAAGTTCTGTGTGAAAAAAGAAATGGATTCTAAATAAAAAGCCCCAAGAAGATGAAAAAGAAGTCCTTACGTGAAATATTAGATCATACGCCTAAAAAACGTTTGTATATGTACTCTTGGACATTTCCTTAAATTTAGAAACATGTCACGAAGTCTGAGGAAGATTTTGTTGATACAAGAGAAAATGTTGCACTTCACAGACTTGGCAAGGTGGAAGGTGAGGAGGAGATATTATGTGAAAATATTGAAGCAAAATCACGACAGACTGGCAGGAAGTTGAAGTTCTTGTAAGTAGAAATGATTTTCTAACTTTTACACGACAACAAATTTGGAAAGTTAGTCAGTGATGTAAAAAGGTGTATGGATTCAATGCTGTTTACATACATTGATAATATTGTTATTTCAAAGTCAAATACCAGATGTTCACTTTTGCTAATGTTTTATGAGGGGGTAGAAAAATAGACATACAAAAAAACAAGAAAATACAAAATAGAGAAATGCTGAATAATACGTATTTTGACATTTGCGTTAAACAGGATCTTACGTATCAAGTAACCTGAAGGACAGATGGTGTTAGAAATTTGCTTTGACATCCTCCAACAAATCCTGATGAGCACGTCATGATTTAAGCCCTGTAATCTTTATATATGTCTATCTCAGCGACATTTGTTATTTGTGTAATGTAGTGGGAATATGGCAATTAGAACACATGAATACCTTGTTTATGAACCTCTCCAGTTGCAATTAGGCAGGATGATTAATAATGTGAAGAAGAAAATATGAGATAATCTTTTACATCGAAGAGGACAAAGGGAACAAAATAACCTCTTTGGGAAAAGAAACGAATCTGAGAGCAGAAGCCTCATCATCTTCAAAGTATGCCCTTGCATTTTACCAAGATTTGTCGAAAAAAATAAATTAAAAAATTGGCATTTATGGACATATTTTTCACCTCACTTCTTTGAACCACCGGGTTGAAAGGAAAGTAA
Source organism: Orestias chungarensis (assembly GCA_032876305.1). Taxonomy (NCBI): domain Eukaryota; kingdom Metazoa; phylum Chordata; class Actinopteri; order Cyprinodontiformes; family Cyprinodontidae; genus Orestias; species Orestias chungarensis. The sequence continues at coordinate 57,394 of JAVLVB010000486.1, read as the reverse complement.
CATCAGAGCGGTCCTGCTGTCTAGTCTCCCTGCACAACAGCAAATTTTGGTTTCACCTGAAACCGACTCCTGAACGAATTAATTCACCCCGGAGCTGCCAGCTGGGCAGCTTGGAAATCTCTCAAATGCCATTTTAAATAGAAGTCTCTGCAGATTCCGAAATGAAAGCTTGAGCGCTGTTAGAAGGAAATAGCAAGAATGAGGAAACTGAACTGTAAAACTGACATTCTCATTTGCAATTTCGATAGAAATATACAGGTCTTTTTTTTAATGAACAAAACATTTTTCAAAAATGGAGATGCTTCCATTTTTGTCAAATGTTGCATCACAGGCGTACAAACCAATGGCATCTTCGTCTAGGCTTCTTCCAAAACTATTTAAAAGTATAGTGATCATAGTCCATGTGTTTCTATGAATTTAAAAATAATTCTCTCTCATCTATATTTAGCCGTTTAGCAAAGAGAAATTATTTTAAGAATTAAATATAGCAAGAAGTATGTAAAGGTTAAGTCTGGCTTCTTGTCACACAGTGAAAAGCAAAGATTTTGGCTTTTTTTGCAGGGATGTAAAAATATCCACTGTATTGGTATTACGACAATGAAACTGAGTATTTCAAAAACTGTTAGAGTTGAGAAAAACTCAAAAGGAAACATTTGCTGTTGCTCCAATTAACAACAATTTCTATATTTGTTATATACGTTTTTTAGAATCATTCTGTCATGTGTAATATACAAACATTTAGTGAAAAGAAAGTAATTCCTCAGGAAAGTGCCTAATTACCCTAAAGTGCTCATAAAAAATATTAACCCTTCTATAGCTTGGTGAAGATTACAGTGCAAAAATAGTTTTTGGCTGCACTGTACATGATGAACCTCAGCAGTTTTGGCACAAGGCAGCAAATGTAGGTAGCCGGATGGCTGGAGGAGTAAATTATTCTCCTTTTTTCCAAAAATAAAAAATAAAACTAAGGCCAAGAAGTCCAGAGCAACGCACAGTGAGAGGTTATTAATCTTTGCTGTACTCTGAGCTGGTTCCCTAGGCTTAGTAATGCCCTGCATCTATATTTCAAATCCTCACCTGTAACCAAAATGGCAGAGGCAGAGGTTGGGGGTAAGTGGTAGGGGGGATGGGGTGATGGGTGCTAATGGTGAGCTATGGGAGGATCTGAGGTCAGAGCCTCGGGCCGATTTACCGTGCCTAAACAAATGCTTGCTAATTACGGAGGCTGCCCACCGCAGTGGTGTCGATAACTTCCTGTTTGTCATTCAGTTCCACATTAGAACAAGCTCCCGCAGAACAGGGTGGGCGGCGCAAACAACCTTGAAAAGGCAGATGCACATAAAACAAGAGCAGTGCCATTAAATTGCCATAGTCTCTCACAGATTAGCATCTGATGGTTGCTGCAGGCATCTGTGAGGTCAGACAAAACTCTTCTCTAGCTTTCCATCAAACAAACAGGACAACTGGCTGTCTGTACCTCTCGCTGATGGATAAAGAGCATCAGTAGAGCTAGAGGTTTGGAGAGAGAGAGAGGAACTTAACTCAGACTACTTTGATTCAATAAAGAAAAACAAACCTTCTGGGTGGAATAGATTACATTCTACAATGTGTTTATTAAAGGTAAAATAGATCAATGCTGTGTTTGCATTTATGTTTAGCATGTTTGAAAAGTAGCTGCAGCATTGATAACTGTTAATTATAACTTTGGGGCAACAGCAAGATTGTGTCTGCATATACTGGATGACAAGTGTATAGTCTGTTTAGCCAGGAAAATATGCAGCAGGTTACATTTGTCTGCTGCAAGTTCTGCAAATTGTGCAATAAAAATATGTATGAGTGGGAAAAATTAATGCAATTCAACAGTTTATGATAATATGCAATTAAACCAAGATGAAAAATTCCAGTACTGTAAGTCATGTAATTTAACAAACAAAACAGAACATTAAAACCTTCAACAGATGAAAAACATGTCACACAGCAAAAGGGACAAGGTATCACCCCCCCCCCCCCCACACACACACACACACACAAAATAAAATTAAAGTTTTTTAATTGTAGTTATTTCTTATGAAAAAGCATTCATGTTTACGTTTTTTAAGTATCTTTAGTATCTTTGTTTTTCCAATGATGGACTGAAAACCAACCCAGAGTGGGGTGGATGGTTTTTAAACCAACACCATAAAGGAATGGGAGCAAGAACGTAACAGGCTATAGTTTTTGTTTGTTTGGTCTGTTATCTTCATTGCTGTTACAATAATTTGGCTATTTGTGTTAGAGGTAAACATCATACATATTCTTGACCCTCTTCCCGAGAGACACCACAGCTTTTCCCAAGGTGTATTTGAAGTTTAAATCAATCGGCACTTTCTGTAGACTTTAATCCTGCGCGGTTGTAGCTACTGGACTCACTGTCTCTCTCACATCTCTCTGATGTTAAACCATATCCGTACAAATTACATGCATATAGGCAAATATAAATTTCAAACAAGTATCACTTCCTGATCTTGAGGTGATGTTTAAACAAAAGTGATTTTTTTTAGTAATGATGATGTTGGTTATGAATAAATACTTATCAGAATAGCTATTCTGGTGGAAGGAAAATGTATTTACCAAGAGCACAATGTTTGTCTTGACAGGCACACAGTTTCAACAGACTTTTAAACCATCCTGCAATTGCCTGTAACACCTCCCGCAACTTTTGATTATCCTACTTGTACCCCCAGGTGTCTGTTCTCAGTATTGAAGTTCTATTTATATGATGAATTTTTATGTTTATTGATGCTCTGAATATGGCTAAATTGAATCCTTATTGCATCACTTTATTGCATTTTTTCCCCAAACTGCTTTACAAAATCATACATTTTTTGATATGTACATGCAGACACCATAGCAATCATTTTTACAAGGATTATGTGTTTCTATTTTGAATTCTAATTATCTTCTTCAATTTGAGTGTTCAGCTAATCTGTACCTTTCAAATCAGAATAGTTACAATGTATTTTAACTCGTGAGCTGATGCTGAATGTCATCAGTGTAACTACTGCAGAAACTAGTTTTACATTAACTAATTGTACAAGTGCATGAACTTCATTTAAATGGATTAGAATGCAAATAATGCTGCGTTTACACCGAAAGCATCTGGAGCATCAAGGGTGTCCAGTTTACATGTAAAGTCTATGTAAACGCATGTCTAGGAGCATCGTAGAGACTCTGACTCCCAAAACGCTCCAAACGTTTCAGTTGTGAAAATTGAGCTTTCGCCGCTGGACACATGAGCATCCCCCAGAGAGCGACTCTTATGTGACGTAGTAGTTACACCTTAGTTACAGATATGGCACCGAGGCAACCAACAACGAACTTCTCTTAATTTTTTTATTAAATAAAGCAAAGCCGCTCTTCTTTTGAAGAGACCGGCATAAGAATAATTGGTATGAATGCATTCAGAGTAAATTAGAAACACTTTTAACAGTTAGGAATTGACCTTAATGACTAGCTCATCCAACCCTGAAACAAGGTAAAAAACAATAAAACTTAATGTTTCATGCAAACAGACCTTTACGTGAAATAAATGACTCTGTGCCAATCTGCTTTGTTGTTTGTCACATGCCTATTTCACATTTTACCAGAAATCCTGGTCGAGAAAGACTAGCGTGGATTCAGGATGGCCTGTTTCAGTCCTGTCATTGAGGAGTCCATTTAAAAACAGATGAAAAGTGTGCGCTTTAAATGCTCTTCTCGTTGTCTATTCACTCTCTCAGCTCTGCAGAGCTGCCTCTGTGACAGTGCACTAAGTTCGTCTTGGACATTTATCACTGCCACCCGGGCCGGGGGGATAATATATTCCTCCAGTGGCTGCATATGTTGCACACATTACTCATCTTTATATGGGTAAGGGGGTCGGAGAAAGGGAGTGGATGGTGTTTGAGGTGGGCTGGGAGCTTGTTCAAGGGGAACCAACTGAGTTTTCTATTGCTTTCAGCATTTTCTGCTAATAGCAGGACAAATAAAACTGGCTGTTAATGGAATCTATGTAAAGTGCACCGCTCTAGGCTTGTCTACCCTCACAACTACTACTGCTATCACAGCTAACAGTGACCTTCTTCCTGCTCGATATGGTTTTTCTTACAGTACACTCACAGAATGTCATCATTTTGCCATTAGCTAAGACATGAAGGATCCCTTAAGTGAAGAGAAATTAAGAAAAGAAACAATTGTCATAAATCAATAAGGAACTAAATGAAGATCTGTGCATGTTAGTACAATGCACAGTAACTTCACTATTACAATTTCAAGTAAGTTTAACTTAAAAAAGTAATGAATACAAACTAAATGGTTAGTAAGTAGCCATATTTGCAATGGATGAGCCACAGAATACAGCACACAAGATGTAGGAGTCTGTCTGCAGTGCTGTGTAGTTTCTCTGCAGAGTTATAGGTGGGACCACAGGGGAGCTACACAAGTAATTCATTGCCACTGCAGATGTACAAACAGTTTGATTCATTGATATCCCACGCTTTCCTGAAAATACAGCCAAAGCCAAGGCTGATGTCTGAATATGTGCTTTAAGTAGGCCATAGAACAACAAAAAACAGGTGAATATTTATTGTGTTGCAACATTAGATAAACCTATATCTCTAACGCTGAAAGGGAAAACAAGGGAGAAAGATATACTCACACTTATGTACATAAAAAGCCAAAAAGTTCTATATTTTACTCTTCGTTATTGGGCCCTGTCTTGCCTCTGTCAAGCATACTATATACAGAAAATGGTTAACAACATGTACCTGCACATATTTCTTCTATTAAATATAATATCAAGATATCTCAAGATAGAATCCTTCAGTGTAGTTGACTTTATTTAATAAATACTGTCAATGTAAATGGGCCTGGGTAAGAGTGACCTGTGTTTGTAAGTCCTTAAATCGTTTAAAATCTTACTGGTTAGTTTGTAAACTGGTGGTGCATAGTTGTTAGAGTGGCAAAATTCGTAGATCCTGTAATGCACAGGACCCGACAGCAGCAAAGGAAAGGCAACAACAGCCCTTGGCAGACAGATAAACCATGCACCTGCCCAGCACGGAGGTCAAATGACTGCACAGAGGTCAGACGTTTGTTAAGCACAGGAGCAGTAGCCGCGGGACCAAAGAGGTACAGGGTGTGAGGTAGGGCAACAAGCTCCCCTGACCCAGACGTACCACCATCTGCCACCACAGAGGTCAAGCCCAGGACCGAGCCACACCAACAGCTCAAGGCCCCCACCATTACTCAACAGTCAGACCACCCACCCCCAAGCATGGGTCCCCCCC